>JASSUY010051433.1:0-43313 GCA_032466535.1 Forpus xanthops | reverse complement strand
TGAAGCCATGCTGGCTGTCACCAAGCACCTTGTTGTTTTTCATGTGCCTCAGCATGCCTTCCAGGACAATGTGCTCCAAGATTTTGCCAGGCACAGAGGTGATGCTGACTGGTCTGTAGTTCCCCGCCTCACCCATTTTCCCCTTCTTGAAAATGGGCATTATATTTCCCTTTTTCCAGTTGCCAGGAATATTTTTCAAATATGGTGGACAGTGGCTTAGCAACTCCATTCACCAGCTCCTTCAGGACAGGCAGAAGGATTTCATCAGGTCCCACTGACTTGTGCACATTCAGGTTCTTAAGATGGTCTTGAACCTGATCCTCTCCTACAGTGGGCCCAAGGTCTTCATTTTCACAGACTCTGCGTTTGCCTTCCAAGACTTGGGCAGTGTGGGCAGAGCACTTGCCAATGAAGACTGAAGCAAAGAAGTTACTGTGAGCCTCAGCCTTCTCCAAACCCAGGGTAGCCAGTTCTCCTGATAGCTTCTGGAGAGGGCCCATGTTGTCCCTAGCCTGTCTTTTGTTTGCTTACATACCTACAGAATCCCTTCCTGTTATCTTTAACATCCCTAGCCAGATTTAATTCTAAGTGAGCTTTAGCTTTCCTAATCTGATCCCTAGCTTCCCACACAACATCCCTATATTCTTCCCAGGCTCCTTGTCCTTGCTTCCACCTTTTATAAGTCTCTTTTTTCCCCTCTAGCTTTCCTCAGCAGCTCCTTGTCCATCCAAGGAGGTCTCCTGGCCCTCCTGCAGCATTTCCTTCTTGTAGGGATGTGTTGCTCCTGAAGCTTGCAGCAGGTGATCCTTGAATATCAACCAACAGTCTTGGCCCCCCCTGCCCTCTAGGGATATATCCCATGGAATCTTACCAGTCAGGTTCCTGAAGAGGCCAAAGTCTGCTCTCTTGAAGTCCAGGGCAGTGAGTTTGCTGCACACCCTTCTTTGTCCTGAGGATCTCGAATTCGACCATCTCATGATCGCTGCAGTCAAGGCTACCCTGTAGCATCACATTTCCAACCAGCCCTTCCCTGTTGGTGAGGACGAGGTCAAGCATGGCACCTCTCCTTGTCAGCTCTTCTATTACTTGCAGAAGGAAGTTGTCTTCTACACAATTGAGGAACTTCCTGGATTGCTTATGCCGGACTGTGCCGTCCCTCCAATAGATATCAGGGTGGTTGAAGTCTCCCATGAGAATGAGGGCCCGGGGGCATGAGGCTGTTCCTATCTGTCTGTAGAGCGCTTCATCCACTGAGTCCTCTTAATCAGGTGGTATGTAACAGATCCCCACAATAATGTCTCCCATCGCTGTTCCCCCTTTAACCCTGACTCACAAACTCTGTCGACTGCTCACCTGTCCCCAGACAGAATTCCATATCCTCCAGCCTACCACTGACTTAAATGGCTACTCCCCCTCCCCATCTGCCTGGCCTGTCTTTCCTAAAGAGCCAGCAGGACTGACTAGATCAGGCAGCCTCTCGGCAACATCCCTGATCCAAATCCCTAGTAGGCAACACACCTCCCTTCAGACTGGGTCAGGCAGACAGATGGGTGCCTCTGTGCTTTTCAGAGGCCAGTCGCCAACTACTAACACCTGCTTGCTTTCTCCTGGAGGCACCAGTAGTGACCCCTTCACTGGCGCATCAGGAGCTGTTCATTTGGTGCAGTGTACATGCCCTCGTCAGCCCCCATCAGGGCTGCAGTTTTGGAGGAACGCCCTTGGTATTGATAGCCCTCTTCCTTTTTCTGCTGCTCCCTCTCAGCTTCCCTGACACCTTTCAGCTATTGACAGCGCCCTGCAGCTCCTCCCCTCTGCAGAAGGACCTCCGCCAGGGCGCACGGTGCAGCCCTGCCCGTTGCGCACCCTCGCCTCAGGGGAGCAGTGCAGGCGCTCTCTGCACCCCGAGCTCTGCGCTGCAGCCTCCCTTATCACCGTCTCTGCCTGGTGCCGATGCTGCCACTGCCGGGGCAGCCGGGGCAGCCGGAGCAGAGCTCCCACTCCAGAACACGACCTTGAGGAGAGCGCTCACATCTGGCTCCCCGGGGCGGGTTTTACTCGGTCAGAGCGCGGCCGTCCCTCCTGGCACCGCCCCCTGTGAGTCCCTGCGCGCCTTAAGGGAGCTGCCGGGCAAGGCCTAGCGGGGGTTCTCGTCGCTCAGAAGTGAGGCTCCTGGACGTGGGGTTTCCCCTCGCTTCGGGGTTGGAGGCGCCTCTCTGGATCTGCTCACCTCGGCACCTCTGTGATGGCAAAATCCTGGGCAGATTTTCCTGGGAAGCATGCTGAGAGGCATAGGAAACACAAAGAGGTGTCTGGTGACAGCCAGCATGGCTTCACTAAGGAGAAATCCTGCCTGTCAAACTTGGTGGCCTTCTATGATGGGACTATAGAATATAGCAGTGTATGACACACCCTGACGTAGACCTCTGGAGCTATTTGCTGGGCAGGACCCGAGGAAGGCCAGTCCCCCCAATAGGCCACTCAAGAAATAAGCCTATAGGAGAGAGACCAGCGGTCATTCTGCATTTCAAGGATTTATCTGCCCTCTACAATAAAGGTGCTGTCCAAATGCCTCTGAAACACTGATGGGCACAGGGCACTGGTCACCTCTCTAGGAAGCCTGTTCCAGTTTTTGGCCACCCTCTAGGTAAAGAAATGCTTCCTAATGTCTACTCTAAACAACCCCTAGCACAGCTTTGAACCATTCCCACATGTCCTATCAATGGATCCCAGCGAGAAGAGATCAGCACCTCCCTCCCCATTTCACCTCCTTGGGATGAGCTGTAGAGAGCAATGAGGTCACCCCTCAGCTTCATTTCTCCAAACTAGACAAACCCAGCATCCTCAGCCACTCCTCATAAGATACACCTTTCGGCCCTATCACCAGCTTTGTTGCCTTCCTCTGACTGCATTCAAGGACCTTCATGTTATTCTTCAATAGAACTGCACCCAGTACTGAAGGTGAGCCTGCACCAGAGCTGACTGCAGCAGGACAATCGCCTTTTCTGACTGGCAGGTTATGCTGTGTGTGATGCACCCCAGCATCCTGTTTGCCCTCTTGGCTGCCAGGGCACATTGCTGACTTGTACTGAGCCTGCTGCCAAACAGCACCTCCAGATCCTTTTCTTCAGGGCTGCTCTCCAGCCACCCCTCTCCCAATTTATACTTGTGGCTGGCATTCCTCTGTCACAGATGCAGACTTCAGCATCTGCTCTAGTTCAGTTTCATCCCATTGACAATTGCACGCCCAGTGCTCCAGTCTATCTAGATCTCTCTGCAAGACCTCTTGTACCTCAAGACAGTCAACAGCACTTCTCAGCTTAGCATCATCAGTAAACCTGCCAGTTATGCATCCAACACCTTCATCCAGATCATTGGTAAGAAGATTGAACTGAACTAGACCTAGAATTGATCCCTGAGGAGCACCACTGGTGACCAGTTGCCAGCCAGATACAGCCCCATTCACTACAACCCTCTGAGCCCTGCCATTCAGCCAGTTCCTCACTCGGTGCACCATGTATCTGTACATCTCACAGCTGGACAATGTCTCCAGAAGGATGCTGTGAGGGACAGTACCAAAAGCCTCACTGGAACCTGGAAAAACGCAATCCACCACCATCCCTTCACTCACTAGGCAGGTGAGTTGTGCCTTCAGACCTTGTCACAGGAGGATCTCAAATCAGCTACACAGGACTTTCCCTTTGTGAACCCATGTTAACTGTGCCTGATGATCACACTTTCTACCAGCACTGTGCAGAAGCAGTAGCATTTTCTGCTATTGTACTGTTTTTCTGTATAAAAAAATAGGTGTTTTGCCTAAAAGAACAGTTTGTTCAGACAGACATAAACATTTCCTCATTACAGATAGGAAACCAGCTGGAGCTGCCTTCTGCAGCCTACACCAACATCTCCATTAACAAACTTGGTGACTTTCCCCCCCAGATAGACCACTCAAGAAATAAGCCTACGGGAGAGACCAGTGGTCATTCTGCATTTCAAGGATCTGTACAAATGTACTGGGGGTATTTGTTGCCAATCTCTAAAGCTCTGCCCATTATACAGGGCCTTTACATGATACTTGGTTGAGGGCTTTAAAACTCTTATACACAACTGAGTCAGCTACTTGTTCTTCCTGAGCGTTGCAGGGAAAAGCTGCTCAGTCCATGTGGTTCAAACCAAATTAGGATCAAAACACTTTATTGAGCTATCAAGAACATGGATTTAGGCAGCAGCCAAGTGACAGCAGTCAAATGGGCACAGGGCATTGGTCACCTCTCTAGGAAGCCTGTTCCAGTTTTTGGCCACCCTCTAGGTGAAGAAATGCTTCCTAATGTCTACTCTAAACTGCCTGTAGTGCAGCTTTGAACCATTCCCACATATCCTATCAATGGATCCCAGCAAGAAGAGAGTGGCTGCCTCTGTGGTTTTCGCTGCTCAAAACTGAGGTGTTTCTCCTCACTCCGGGGTTGGAGGCTCCTCTCTGGAGCTGCTCACTGTGGCAAAAATGCACAACAAAGGAAAAAAAAACCCAAAACAAACCCAAACAAAAGTATTTGAGCACCTTCTAGAGGTTTTGCTATGTGTGGAATGGAAAGTTTTCGACCTACGCTTCCATGTATATTAGAAAGCAGCCTGAAGTCTCCCACTTTGCCATCAGATTGTGGGGGAGGAAACTGAGAAGGCAGCAATTGGTCCCAAGGCATGTTTTTTTAGCCTTTAGGGGCTAGAAAAAGTCTCTTTGAAAGAGAAGATGCTTAATGAATTGAGAGAGTATCTCATCTCTCATCTCATTTCATTAGATGACTTTGGTAAGCACATAAGTGCTTATTTGGGTAATTGAATTAATCTAAGCCATTCTTCTCTTCAGAAACAGCACTGCTCTAAATCCAAAGCACCTTCTATGATGCTCATATTTTGATGCTCTTAAGTGCAGCCTGTGCTGGTCTGCAAGAGTGACAGACCTGAAGTGGTGAGCAGGGATCATGGTGGGAGGTGTGAGGGGAGCAGTCCTGTTTGTCACTATCAGGAATGCAGTCTTCCTTATGCAACAGCTCCTGTGAATGGCAGGTAATTAGGTGCTGCTAAAAACCATAAAGTGTTTGCCTATAGCTTTAGTGTGCTCAGCAGCAACACTAATAGTGCTTGCACATAGCTGCTGTAACTTATAAAATTGCTTACACCTTAGGGTGTAGTAGGCAGTCTGCAATATTGCCAATTCTTTGGGGCTTTTTTGGCTTTGTAGAATTTCTAAAACCTGTGTTCAGACCTGGAAGTTGGACTAATCTCAGCTATTGGTACCCAACTAGTTCCAGCAGACACTCTGTCATACGGACATCAGAGTGAAAGACAAATTATTTTAACTGCTAGCAAATGCTGGCATTGAATGTTTTTAATCAGCATCAAACTTGCAAGAGTGGCAATTCACTTTCACCCTTTGAGACAGAGCATTGGTGGTGGGGTTTTGTTTGGCTAACTGCAAATGAGCCATTTAAACCAGAGCTGTTAAAGTGAACACTACTAGTAGGTAACAGCTTAACCATGCTTCCATAAAACATAAAAAAATTGCAGCTTCCATTTCTCCAGATTCAGTATCACAGGAGTGAGTGAAGCCAAAGAGCAAAACCAATAGTAGCAGATTGATAGTCTAATTCTCAAGTGTGCCCCTTAAGGTATTGTGAACATAAATACAGGTCCTGTTTTAGTAAAAAATGAAGAAATACAACTTGTGAGACTTTTGCAGTAGCATATACAGAAAGAATGAATGTAGAAATGTCAGGGATACAAAGCACTTTGCCTACCTGGGATAGGATCCTCCTTGGAAGAGCCAGGTCTGGAACCTCCAAGCATATGAAGGACTTATCTCAAGAGATGAAGAAGCTGAAAGGGTGGATTCAGTAAAAAATGAAGCTGTTGGAAGTGCAGAATTGTAATCCCAACCCACCTTTCCTACTCCAGCCTGTCTAGTCTTGGAAGCCACTAAATCCACCAGGTATCCTTCTGTTTGATCTCAGGCATGTAGAGCTCTTACGAACTCCAACCACAGCAGCCTAAGCAACAAGGTTCCCTCTATATAAGACCTATGGCTTTGTTCTAGTCTAACTGTTTTTGGAAGTATAGTAACTCTATACATGTCCTGAAACATTTTTTAAAGAGGTTGAGGGTTTTTTTGGGTGCAGAATATTGTTAAGTTCATTTATGTGTGTAGAAGTCCTTCTCCTGCCTGAAGCCAGGCCCCAACCCACCAGAAATGTTAGAACCTCAGTAATATCAGAGCTTGCGATAAGGGCTTGAACATCCCCAGTACACTTAGAGCTGTGATCACTGTCATGCAGGCATAAGTTCAGCAATAAATGTTGCAGAATTGAACGAAAAACATAATTATGGCCATTCATGCAATGAAAGCCTACAGTACTTGCAAAAGGGCAAACTGAAGCGCTAGGAAGATTTTGCTTTATATGACTTTGTGAATATGAAATGATTAACCTTAAGTAGTCTCACAAGGTAGCTCTGGTGGTGTATACAATGTTACATTCATAGCTTTAAAACCTCCATGGGCTTACATGTGAACCTTCTGCTCAGGCATAACATTTCTTTTTATAAGTATTAGTAGCAAGAATTTTAACACATTTCTCCCATGTCTCCCTTTCTGGTGCAAGGAGGGAGCTTTTAGAATAAGGACAGAGGAATGTATGTGTTGGGGGTGGTGGCATTTGGTTTTGGCAGCAGCTATGGTGGTTATCACACATTTGGATCAAACATGCTAGAAAAAATGCTGAGAGCAATGGATAGGGCCTTTGTGTTTCAGCTGCTACCAAAGCAGTCCTGGAAGGGAAGCAGTACTCCTTCCAGCTGCAGCAATGGCAGGCACTCTGGCTTTTCATGTGGCGCAGTGTTTTGTTTGTATTTCTGTTTTGTTACTTGAGAGACGGTTGGAAACAGGCTGTGCACAAGGCAGCTGCAGTCCCCAGGGACTGGTGGATGCTCTCCTCCCGCCAGCAGAGCAGTGCCCTCTGCTGCACACACTCAGTGCCGGCCTGGTCCTCAGCTGAACTGAAAGATATTAATAGAAGAGGAAAATTAGAAGTTTACATCTGACATTCTCCCTCATTCCCATTAACTGTTTGCCACGTTGTACAGTTCTGATGGGAGCGCTGCCTTAGGAGAACCAAGGATTCAGCTGTCTGGATCCAACTCAAACAGTAAGGTTTTTTTGTTTTCTCTTGACATCATTTCCAGAGTTAAGCTTTGGTTAACAACAACTAATGTAGGCACAGTCCACCCTTGTTACTTAGGGCTAAGTCCAAAAAGGATTAACTTCCAGCTCTGGTACACTCTTGCTGTGTGGAGCTGCCAGCACCCTGTTAGGTAGCTAAGCACACCCATTAATTGCACAGCAAACTTAAATAGACCAACAAATGCAACACACAAAGTGAGAATCACTCAAGTGAGCTCGAAGGAAGGGCCAAGAGTTATGTCCTAAGGCTAACTTTGTCCTAAACCCTGGACACTGACATCTTAAAGACTACAGAGATTACTTGACTGCTCAGGAGTCACAGCCGCCCTCTCCAGAATGAGGCAACTTGCCTGCTCATGAGCTGTATGTGAAGACCAGGTTTGAAATACCTTCTTGAAGGCAAGAGCTGTAACTACAACTCCAGAGCATTACACTCATATACACTTTCTCGGATTCCACTAATTTTAAATATTCAGTTGCCAAGTGGAAAAGCTCTTAAGGTGAGACCTGGGAGACCTCTCATACCCTGAGCCCAGCAGCTGGACATTCATGGGATACGAGGCACGAAGTTCAGACAGGGATGACTTGTATCCCATGCAATCACATTTTGAGGGCCGCTTCCAGTCCTGGATTAGCAGGGCTTTTAAATGTTTTTTGGCAGGTTCGTTAGGTTGGGTTTTTTTAACCTTTCTCTCCTGCTGTAGGTATGTGTTGAGAGTGCTTCACACCGTGAAGAAGTGGAGGCTTGGTAAGATGGAGGGAGAGGGCTTGGGATACAAGCAGAGAAATTAAACAGCTGGATGCTGCTACCAGACCTGTAAATAGAAGACTTGTTAGCTAAATAACAACCAAAAAAGAGAGAGACCAAGGAAATTTATTTACTTTTTATCTATGAACAGTATGACATATAATTATAGACAAGTTTTGATACACAGGAAAACCCTTTTGTCAACCATTTTTTTTGCTAAATGAAACAGCACAATAATCTTTACACATTCATATTTTGTTTTTTCTTTTTTTTATCTTTACAATACACAGCTTTCTTGGGTTGAAGCAAACTGCAGGACATATTGAGTACTGGTATATTACAGCTACTTACATCATTTAAGAACAGCAAATGGAGAAAAATAAGTTATTTAAATATTGATTTCATATACAGAAAGTGCAACTTTGTTAGTTGTTACATAACTTGCTTGACAGTTTTGATTCCCCAGGGTGTCAATTAAAGATAAAAGTATCTTGGACCAAAAGTATTATTTATTCTAAAAATAATACAGTACAACTGCACAGCTGTGACTTGGTGAATCGACCACTATTGCTGCTCTTAGAGATGATGACCTGTTTGAGTAATGCAATGTTTGATGCTTCCAGTCCTGCTCCCAGTTTGCATTTGAAGCCAGGCCTCAAAAGAGAACACAGGGAACTATGGACATTGCTGCCACCCAGGCAGTAACAGAGGATTATTGATGGAAGCATTCACTAATAATCTGGGCTTGCTGCTTCTATTCTTAAATAGCTGTTTGAGTTACAAAGGTACAAAGGATAAATACTTAACATTGTTAGCCTGAGCAGAGCAGATTAGGATTCTAGCAGCAGGTTTCCTTCATGCTTCCCAAGAGCTTATAAGCAAACTTTTGCTTAGAGCACTGCATGGTTGCAAGATGTAAGAGGTTATGGCTCTCATACTGCACCACCTCACCTGCTCAGGGATCACCACAGGTCCCCAAAACCATAGCAGGGAAGCTCAAACACTGAGAAGCTTAAGGCTTTTTTAGATTAAATTATCAACTAAAATTGTAACTCAAGTAAGACCACAGAGCACAGTCTTAAAAAGAAAAACAAAGCTACTATTAAAACTCACAAATCTCAGACTGCTTACTCTAGCCCTGAAGGGTGTCATTTGGCTTCCCTGGGCTATGTAATCATTTTAAAATTATGGATTTACAAAGAGCGTTTGGCGCACAGGTTCAGTTTATTCCCGTAATTGTCCTGCTATTAAGAGAGAAAAAAGTAATTAGTATGGGAGAGCTTTATTACCAACTTGCCTTCACTGCAGTGCAAGGAAATCCGTTTCCTTTTTTATTGCATATAGCCATCTTGGACTTTTCCCTTGTTCCAGTATAGCTGCTGTCAACTTCTACTCAGTTCTGGCCCCTGCCAGCAATCTCAGGAAGTCTCAATACTCTTTCCATCTCCTGCTTACTAATAGTTGCCATGTAAGCCTCAGAGAGGAACAACAGACAAATCATCATTATTAAAATTACACTTCATTTTTTTTGTATTTTTTTTATTTTTCTGCGTTTTCACCAGCTGTGCAAAACATCTGTGCTGTATGTTCCCTGATGCTGTCATTAGAATACGTTGATCACCCACACACTTTGCTTGAGAACAAAAGCTTGAGTTTTTCTTGAGATCCACTTCAGATTATATCAGTGAATTAATTGCCTTCACGTGACAGTGTGTAGTAGACAGTGGTGAAATATGAAAGGAGGTGAATAAACCTAACACCTATCAATTTGACCAGAAGACAAGTTACTTCATATCTGTAGTAAAATGCATAGTTCACCTAAGTTAAAATATGACCATGAAAGGACCATATGTAGTAAAGAAATCATGGAGTAACCACAGTTTTGAATCCATCAGTCTAAAAGAATTTTATCAGGAAAAGTGTCATTAGCTCAGTATGAGGCTGGGATAACTGAAGCACCAAATACTTAAGTTCTTTGTCTGGTTTTATACACTAGGTTGATGTCAGAACCGATACTGGAAACAGCCACACTTCCTGGCCTGTGCCCAGGTTTCTATACTCTCTCCCTTTACTGGCCAGAGTACGCTTCCTCTGTCCTTCCATGGAGCCTTTGTGTTACAAGAAGCTGAAGGACACACCATATATAGACCACAAAGAAAAAGCTAGTTATGTGCTACTCATGCTAATTTGTATTTGGTATAGAAAATGTGTACCCATATAGAAAAATAAAATCTGTCATTAGCCACATATGTGAATGGAACGTTTTACATGGATTTAGGCATAAAAATGTCATTAGAACATGGAAAAATGGCTCGCCATATATGCCAGAACAATGCTCTCTTCCAGTGAGAGGCAACATTTTAACACAGTCATGAGGGATATCAACTGCTGTAAAATCACAGTGCAATTAATAAGACTATATATAGGGGGTTTTCATCCATGCAATGGAATTACTGGATCTGAGGATTTCTATGGGACACAATTTGCTTTTCTGATGCATTTTATCTCCCACAAGTGAATTTTCATTTGCAGAAACTCACTGTTAGGAATCGATATGGTCAGGATACCAAGTCAAAGCTGCAGCATAATGATTGACAATATAACACAGTACACAGAATATGATTAAAATGAAAAGCAGTTACATATATACAAGGCAGTTTATCTTGTAACAGTTTAGTAAGACCAGTAAATGCAGATTGTAGTGAACAAGAAATTAGCCTGACAACTGAAACATAGCATAACCCTGCATTTGTAAAAACATCTCTACAACAGAGAAGGTGTTATGATGAGGCATTTTATAGAAGTTGCGTTAGCTGGAAATCACCCTAAGAGCAGCTTAAGGGTGACAGGTTGAATCAAAGCTTGGGAAACATGAATACAGGTAAGTGAATACTAGGTAACTGCTTAAAAGCTTATTTTAAGGCAAATAAAAAGCTGATTGCTATAAAGCAATTATAAAAATGACCTCAGCTCTGTACAAATAAAAATAAGCATTCTGACTCTGCAGGTTAATTGCAGCAGAGTGACAGAGATGGACCATACTGAAAACTAATTCTAGTCCATTAGCTTTGGCCTAGCTAAAGGCTTTGTGGCATACTGGGACCTATACCAAGCAACAGCAAAGATGACCAGGGGGAGGTTGTGTTTAGCTCTATACTGTGAAAATAAACAAAAGGCATTTGCCAAACAGCTTCCACTGGAATTTGCACCTTGGCTTGTACCTGGTCTTTAGGACTGACCCAAGGTATATGGAACCTGGATGTATAGAAGCTCTCCAACCTAAGAAGCTCTCCATAGAAACAGGGCCTATTACTAGCATTACTTTCACAAGCTTTAAGAAAAATGTGTGAGGGACCCTTGACTCTGCGAAGCTGTCTGATTTTCAGGCCAACCCTGTGCACTTTATGAAATAAGAATACTTTACAGGGGAGTGAGAGGGGAGGAAAGTACCATTTCTATGTTATCTGGTGGTTGCTTCTCTTCTTCAGTTGCCAGAGGCAGCAATAGAAACATTTAATATCTTTCAAAGAAGATACCTGCCTGTCCTTGGGAGCCACTTCATCAATCCCTTTAGCTATGTGAAGTAATTAGAGCAATATTGGTGCAGGAAGAAGCAGTGGATTCTCAACCAGGCAATGCCACACTATGGAGCATTCAAATTGCCTCTGGATCAAGAGGTTTGAAGAGTCTCGCTGCTGCCAGAAGCTTGCTTATATGCCTTTCCTCTGTGATGCCAGCTTCCTGAAGATAAGTTTGTGACAGAGAAGGCACTTTGCTCAGTGTGTTGAATCCTGCTTCTGTGAGCAGGCTGGAATACATAGGTAGACCAATGGAAATCAGCCAGTCAGATACAGAGGAGATAAGTCCTGGGGATACAGGTTTTCGGCAAATTTCAGTGAGCCCTCCACTTGGAATCTGGGCAGTAAAGAAAAAAAAAGAAAAGAACCCTTTATGTTAAACATAACTGTGTGCTTTTCAGCAAGTCTTTTGTTTTTTGTTTTTTTTTTTTCCCCAAACTGGTAGAATTGCATAGCAGACTTTTCAACTTCTTGTGGGAATGTACCTAGAAGAATGTGGACATGTGAGCAATCCAGACAGCTATCTGAGATTTGTAAAGTAGTGAGCTGAAGGCTTTAGGACCATGTTTGGAGGTTACTAGAGAACTTTTACATGCAGAAAGTTTTGAGAAAGTTGGCACAGACGATTGCAGAGTAGGATGTGCACAAAAGAACTGATAACTACGACCTTGGAACCATCTGCTGTTATTACTACAATCTTTGACTCACACACTGTAATAGTTAACCAATCATTAAGCTGTTACTAATACTTTGCTAAGAAATATTAGCCAATTATATACTGCCGAAAATTCTTGTTCTCAAGAGGCACTCTATAAAAAGCTGTACTAATGTTACAATAAACTGTCAGCACTTGATTATATTAATCAGTGTGTGTGCTGTCTATTGATCCCCCGCAACAACTTCTCTCATGTCACGTTTGTCAGTATGAGACTGGGGTGGGTAGAAAGGCTAAGATCATTTGGCACAGAAACAACAGCAATGATTTTGGCAATGCAGGTGCAGCGGGCGGTATCCAGCTGCTTGGGCAACTGTCATATGCCATTCTGAATTAGTTTGAGATGAGTAAAAAATAGCTAGTGACAAGACTTTCCAGGGTGATCCATTTAATTTCTCATTAAGGCAAAAGAATACCAATTCTGCCTATTGCCACCTCAGACAGACCAAATTCTTTTAGAGAAGGCCATGAAAGCTTTTGACAGTTTTCTCCTCCTGCTTTTGTTAAGACATGGACAGTAACATAGCTTAAGAAACAAAAAGGAGTGTAAAGCCTTTCAGAATTCAATACATAAGCATTTAATACATACTACCCTTAATGAGCAAATATCTGTTAAACACTGCTTGTGGTTTACTTAGACTACTACTAAGACTATTACTCAATCAGGAGAGAGGACTACCCGCTATTCTTTCAACAATTAACTGCTGTCCTTTGGGAGAGGGGGAGGTACCTCCTGCCCCTGTAGTATCCCTACGTACACTGTAGTACCTGCTGGGTGAACACAGGGAACACTTTTGTACTAGAACTTCACAGGTATCTCCCTTTACCAGTAGACAGCCCTTTTTAAAAGTCTGCTTGTAAATAAGAAACTGTTTATGGAAATACTCACTGCCATGCGATGCTGCTTTCTCAGCTGCTTTACCCGGATTTGGTCCATGTTTGTGGCAACATCCTTTTCAGGCTGATCTAAGTCTTCAGAGTACCTCTGTACCAAAGCCTCAGGAATGCCACAGCGACCATGCTGAATGTTCCCAGTCAGACACAAAGGAGAGAGGACAGACAAAAGAAGTGTATCAATACAGACCAATCAAGGCAAACATAAAAGGAAGTGCAGGATGAGAGCGAGAAGGAGCTCTCCTCAAGATTCCATGAAAACTGAAAAGCAATCTCTAAAGGAAGAACTGGGCATTAGGACTCCATCCTTCCTAAAAAGATGTTGCGATCACTATGCTGTGAATTCAGATTTTCTTGGAAGCATATAATCTAATCATGTCTTCCTTTTTCAATTCTACTTCCCCTCACTGGCAGAGAAAGAGACATTTTTATGTGTAGTGCCACCAAAGTATTGGTGGCCTGAAAAGACAAAGGTTCAGAATCAGTTTGGGATTTTTCAGTATCCCTATAACACAAGAGTTACTATAAGGCTTGATAGTAAAGATGAACATAGTTACAGAATGTCTAATGTCCCAATGATATATGCTTTATCTTGGCTGGTTAGTCACAAGAATACAACAGATATAATAAATGAAAGACTAACCCCTGAAATGATAGTAGAAGAAAAATGTTGAAGTTATGTCCTCCATTTACCTTGTCAGAGTATGGTTCTTCAGTAAGATCAATGTCTTCAGACTGCAACTTGTTTTCTATTACCATTTCCAGATCCATTCCCCTGCTACAAGAGGTTTTCCTTGCCGAAGCGGGACCTAGTTTTATCACATGTTGCTGAACACTAGCAGTTTCTGGGAGCTCAGATACCCAGGGTGGAAGTGGGCTAGGAGGGGTACTGGGCTCCTGTTCAGAAGATGTCCTATGGGCAGGTACTGCGTGACAATCGATGGGAGTGGATGAGCTGTTTTTTTTTACTGGCAAACATGGTGCTTCTAGACTTGAATGATTCCCACCTGAGGTTGTGGGAGGATGATATAATCCATTAGAAAGGCGTTCTCGGCATTTTTTGGCAGGGACAGGTGGCGGCTGAGAAGAATTTCTTGGTTGCATTCTTGCCTCATTTGTGCCTTTTTGCTCAGCTTCTAGACCTCCCTTGAGGACTGCAGCATAATCAGCCCGTGCAAGGTCATGCAAGCCTTTACTTTGTATTTCTAGAGGTGTCCTTGTAAGATGTGTCACTAAGGCAGGCTGAGCTTCACAGTTTTTAGAAGGGAATAGAGCAGGCTTTCCACCTCCAATCTCCATTACAGAGCAGTCCAATTCCTTAGCTCTTCCCTTCTGAGAACTAGCAGCTCCTTTATCCTGCTTAGCCATCAAGTCACCTATGATACAGTTGCCTCCACGAGACTGAGGTGGCAGGGCAGAGCCAGTTGCCTTTTTTGCTATATCCAGTGAATCCTGAGGAAAAGAACCTACTTCCTTGCTAGTGTCCTGTAGGTTAGTATTGGACTCTCCCTGGAGATCATCCAGTGAGTGAGATCTTGGCCATGTATCTACACCCTGGGGGCCATCCAGAGTTTCGTAGCTCCGACAGACGGCAACCGGTAAACTCCGACGGTTCTTCTTCAGACCTGTAGCAGCTGGAGGTTGGACACAGCTCTTCAGAGCACGATGGCTCAGTCGGCTGTCTTTCTCCTCTTGCTGCAGAGTTTCTATTGACTTGGTCAGTGGAAGTGTAGGATAATTTGATAGTTGGTTTCTGCTGAAGTCCTTAAAGCTGTGCTCACTTGTTGATTTTGACGGCAGAAGACAGGTCCGTCGAGTTTTACCTAGAAGCAAGCAAATGACAATCCACCATTAAAATTACTCATAATCTGCAGGGTAAATAACAGATTACTTCTAAATGCATTTGAAACAAAAATATTTACTTGCTTTCTTATAACTCAAGATGTACAAGAACTCAGTGCCATTTTAACCATATAAATTTGTGAGCTTCAGCTTTAATGAAGAACTGGAAAACATGACCCATGCAAAGAAAATTCGCTTAAAATACTTAACATTCTTCCTACTCCCCAGTTTGCAGGGATTTGAGGTTTAGCTCCACCTTTTTCAGTGTAGAAATATCCTACAGTTAGAACTGACACCTTATAGCCATTACATGAACTCTTGTTTATGTAATGAACGCAGAGGATATAACTCAGAAGATCTACCACTTTTTTCTACTTTTCTAATTTGTTTAGGGTATGGGTAATTATGTTCATCTTCTAATGAAGTTTACTAGATTGCTCAGGAAAGCCTTTTTTAAAAAGAAAAGATCCAGTTTATTCATTTTAATTACCAAGTGTGCCAGTAATGTTATTTCATCTTTTAAATGAGCAGCAAACTATTTGCCACAGCAAACCAGAGAACAGAGAAGTGTTAGAAGACTGGTTTTGCACCAGCCCCTTTGTGAAGTTACTTTTAGGGACAGCAGAATTTTACTGAAAAAGGGGTTATACTAAGAGATGAAGGAGTGTTTCAAAAGGGAGTTTCAGGTGTGACTGATCTTAGTGTTAGTCTTCTGTCATAGTGTTTTATTGAAGTGGAAGGTCTTAAGAGATGTGGTGTTTTATTATAATCACTTAAGATGAGATGACATGTATCAGTATGAACATGTTCTTCATAAGCTCTATTTTGTATTTTTACAAGGTAAGCATCACTGATTTTGAGCAGTGAATTCCATCAAATCTGCTTGACAGTGAAATTCTGATCAAAGGGACAGAGCTCACTGGAGTATTCATTAGTATGAAATACAAGGACATTTTTCAAATACTGCATAAATTATTTAATTTACTTTTTAACAAGACAGAAGTAAATTTGTCCCAAAGCAGATGACCTCTCAGAATGACATCACATCCTGAACAGTTATTGCTTTTGGATGACAGGGACACTTTCCCCCATGTACAATAAACTTTCTAAAATCAGGATAAAGCTTTACATTTCTTTTTGCAACGGGGGAAAAAAAAAATACACCAAATCCCCAATCCAACAGATTTGATTAAATGCTCTCAGAAGTCTGTAACAAGAAGTAATCAATAGCTGCCAATTAAAAGGCCAGTTACTTTTGGATAGCCGAGTAATTTCGCTAACTTCATTGGAACAAAATTAATCTGGTGCACTTTTAAGCAATAGATGCTTTCTTCTCATACAGCTCACCTTCAAAGCTTTATCCTGAAAGAAGTGTGATGCTTGGGTTTTTGATAATATTCACTCCTCATTTTGAATATGAGTGAAAGAATCTGTTTAACACCAAAAAGAAATAGCTTGCTTTCTCACTTTCTCTTGCCTCTTTATCTGCTCAAGGAGTTTTTTAAAAAAAAAAGTACCCAGAAAACTACTAAAGAAAATGGATGTTACATTTAAAGAGAAATGGAAAACATTCCCCTCAAAAAATACTGGTTGCATTTACTGGTATGCGAGTGAGGTTATTCCATCTAAAATCAAAGTGAGCCTGCGAGGATGACTGCTAGCTCACAGGAACTCCTTTCTCAGAAGCTGTATGGTTCACACTTCAACCCAAGCTAAATATTGACATTACCTCAAAATCCTAATAAAGACACACCACACATTAAGTTGGTTTCCTTAATACTACCTTGAGTTCAGGTAGCTCAGAGAAGTAGCAGAAAGACTTCTCTATCTGCACCTTTCCATGGTGCTAGGCCACAGCTTTCTGAAAATGACTTACAACCACATTAAAAAGACATGTTTAAGAAATGTTGCATTCATTTTTTAGGGCCTTTAGGCACAAATGTCAATATGTAATAAGTGTGGAGAGTTTTCATTATTTGTATTTGCTAGTACATGCCTGACTTCTGCAGTAATTTACCATATTGTCTGGGGCTTGCTGTTGCAGCTCACATAACAAAATTCATGTACCTTCTTTTCAATCTGAAATAATACTTTGGGGCTATACTGAATTTAGGAAAGCACACTCAGAAACCTCAGCACTGAAGGAAAAGTTGTGAGAAATGCTACTGCCATGCAATGCAAGCTCTTACTGAGGTCACAAGGGTAGGTAGTAAACAACATTTAGTTCCTTTAAAAATAGGATATGATTGTGTAAAGCAAGTAGTTAGGGAATGGAAAAAGGAAGAGATGGAGAAAAAAAAAAAAACCAATAAGAAAAACAAGGAAAGAAAAATTTTGGAAAGTAAAGTGAAATCTTCGGTTAATTCTAGCCCTGTTTGGCATAAAAATACAAATGTAGAGAGAATGGGATGAAGTTGAAAACATTTTGTCTTGAAAATGTACAACAGAATATGCAATCTTTACGCTGTCAGCTTCAGAATGGTTTCAAAACAGTGCTAGGTTTAATGCTACTGTTTTGTACAAAGGATTTTAGAATATAATTTCTCTTACACAGATTTAAATCTAGAACAGTATCAGGAGTGCGGCTGTTTTCTAGCTATCCCTTCTCTCCTCTTGACTACCAAGTGTACCTTCATTATACTTCTGAGGGATTAGACAAAGAAGGTAGTATTTCCTAAAAACAGACTTTTAAATATGTTTTTAAGTTGTTTTCATAGAGAGCTATATAAACAATTTCCACAAATTTAACATTCCCTCCCTATCTCAGGAAGACAAAGCTTACAAAGGTTAATGTGTATAGCTAGTAAGGTTTAAAGCCTTTTTAATGTCAGCATTTTTTTATAGTAATTCGTTCTTATGAATCCTTGGTACAGTTAAGCAGTCTAATGCCTTTCTTAGTGCTGTCAACTAGAGTAGCACCTGTGATTTAAATGTGTGTAGAATGACACAGTGTAATGGTGACAACTAAGGTAACAAAGGTGGTCTTTACATAAAACAAATGGAAAACTTTTATTGTTTCCAGGTTCAGTTCAAGCTACAGGCATATGTCAACTCTTCTGTTTAATGTTATGGTGCAGTTTTGTTAGACAAAGCACTGTCCACCTCTCATGGTACTTCTTGTTACTAGAATACACAGAAGGAACTTATCAATTTCCTGTCATCAGCTGCTTCAGAAGAAAGATTATCTCGGGGAGTATTTTCAGAGGTACAAGAGTTACAGCTAAAAAATTTCAGTGTTTCTCTTAGTTCCTTTTTTTTCTGTACAGATGGTTGTCCTCTGAAATTGAAATACTCCAAACCAGACACAGAATGTATTCAGTGGCCTGAATTAACATCGTTTGGCATTGCTTCCTGCAGCTATATTTTGCGTGCATTTTAAACAGCTCTGTTGACACAACAAAGATGATGGCACAGAAGACAACTGTAGCCTCACTGCTTTTTCTTTTTAAACTGATTACAAGCTAGCAGAAATGCACACTACATTACGCAATGTGGCCACCTGTTCTGTTGCTTTCTTTTCTCGCTAGTGAGCACTGATCACTTAAGTGCTTAGGATGCCTACTTGGCACTATGGAAAGTGGGCTTCAGTATCTGAACAAATCAGAGAGCACCCTTATCCCACCTGATAAAGCCATGGCTTGTCTGCTTCTTCAGCTCTGTGCACTGCATGCACAATTCTTATCACTTCACATCCTCTCTCTCCTTAAATAAGCTATACAGCACAACAAGAAAAGGTTCAAAGATACCAGGCATGATCAGGGACATGAATGCCCTATAAGGAATAAGAACTAGAAGGGTGCTGACATGGGAAGGAGTATGACAGAGGTCAATACAATAGTTAACCAGTCTAAACACTGTTAGGATGGAGGTTCTGTGGAAGACTGAGGATGTTCATAAAAAGTTTCAGGAAAATGGATGAATGCCAAGAAACAGTAGCCAATTTTTTAAGTCCTTAAATGATTCATTCCCCAAGAGTACCCTGGGAAGCATCAAATATGCTTGCTCTACTCCCTTACTATTCTCTAGCTGTCTGGTTTTGGCCAGTGCTCTGAGAACAAGATTTCCGATATGGTTTCCAAATATGTTTCAGATAGACAACGCTTGCATGCGGAACAAGTACAATAACTGCACCATTGTCAGAAATCTAGAAGAGAACTTGCTCTCTCTGCCTAGTTTCAAACCAAGGACTGGACTATATGGACTAATAGTCTGATCATGGTTGGCTGCTTTCTGCTCTGACGTTTTTTCTAACACTGAATACATCCCGAACTGTATATTCCTTGCTCTTCATAAGTTGGAATAAGATCACAATGCTGCTCTAAGTACATTGTGTATACTTTTGAGAATACCCAAATATTCCTGCAGTGAGACCCAGAGCAGTACCTATAAAAGATACACAGTGCCACTGCCATTGCACATAACAAACCACTCTAGCCAAAACTTAAGAGCAACTCTAAAATCTTAGAACTGATGCCAAAGGGTGCAATATCAGCCTAAAACAGGGCACTATACTAGATATCAAAATACTATGTATAACCACTCCCCAGAAAATCTGAAGAACCATTTCTTCTTAGAATATATTTCCCCTTTATGAAGCACAGTTTATTATTGCTGCTCTGATCATTATGATGTTTATACTAGAAAAATTATTATCTTTATTTTAATGGATGAGAATCCAATGTATTTTGAAAACATTATGCATATAAACAACTATGGTCCATGAACTCTGCAAAGAAGGTGTAGCACATTTCAGATTAACCAGCCTTGACAAAACCTCTGAATGAAACTCATACTAAATGTTCTTTTCATAATGGTTTTCCAAACAAGCACTAAATGCATTTGTGAGCAAAATGATGCAAAAATGCAGCAAGCCATACATAAAAGCAATATAAAAATCATGAGTGGTAGTTCACATTCTGCAAAACTCAGATAGAAATATTAGTTTAAATGCAATAGTAGGTATCTAAGCAGACAGGCAATGCCAATTGCTTTCTAAAGATTTTATTATATTGTTAAAATAAGGAAAATGTACAGGCAGCAATTTAACTTCAGTGCTCCAGCATAATGATTATGATGGCACTTAAGAGATAAAAAGGGAAGAAAACTGTCACGTATGCCATATATTTAGCCATAATTATATTTCAGCATGCCTACTGGACGGAGATTCATATTCAAGAAACAAATTCTCTCTGCTTTCAGGAATTTAGCATATTGTTGATTTCAGCATTCACCCTCAAAGCAAATTGCAATTTTCTTCAATAAATGGTTATTTCTGATTGGCAGATTGACACAATATGCACATACTAAGAGAAAGACCTTTAGCTCATATTTTAAATGGGAAGAATGGCTGCAACAAGGGACATACAGTATCTCTATTTATTTTGTTCTTGGTTTCCTGTTTATGCTGGATGTTAGTTATGAAACCAGGCAGTCTGATGCCAAGTCATGGCTCAATTGCTTGGAGTGATAATGCCGAGCTCAAACCAGGTTCATGTATTTTAATATTTCATTGCTAATGACAAGATTGCACCATCCCTCAAGTAAAGCACGCTCAGTCAGCACAACAAACCGATTTCTTCAGAACACAGCAACCTCTATTAACATCTGTCGTGATAATTTTTCAGTGTATCACCTTTCACTGATGCAAGATAAGGCAATGGGAATTGATACCATAAGCATTTTTTTTCCCCATAGTTTATTTCCTTGCCAACTTTTCAATTAATTTAACTTGCTAGTGTTCATACACTGAAAAGTCCTAAGTCTCTGCTGTTGGCTTCTGATCAGAGAAGACAACATGCAACCTAATCAAACAAAGATATGGCCTAAACCAGAGACCATTTTTTCTAAACATTTTTTGTAAGGGTTTTGCAGAAATCCTAATCTCAGTGGAGTTTAGTGATTTCTCCATTACCAGAAGTCCCTCAGACATGGGCTCTTGGAGTGTAAGTAGTGCAAGCTTCATGAGGCACAGCTGCATGACAATATGACAGGGATTGGAGAAGGCAGAGAATGGCAGTGAGAGTGCCTGTTGCTATACGACCACAGAAGAAAGATGATTTCTGAAATGCGATCCGATTCCTACCAATGCAAATACATAAATTAGAAATAAGAGCAATGAAAACCAGTGACTCAAGCCAAGAGGAAAAAATGCAGAACAAAGAGGAAAGTCAAGTATGAAGTAACCTGTGTTAGCTAGGAACAGAAGCAGAAAGTATATGAAGATATCTACTGAAAAAAGGCTGCAGGGATTACAAGGCTCACTGCTGTCACCATTACCATTCTCCAGGTTTTCACTGCTTTCGTAGCAGCCAGAATCCCGAGGAGAGCATCCAGTTAGGCCTTGGCCTTCAATGAGAAGTTTCTCCTGAGATCCTGACTGGTCGCTGTTACCTAGAGGATGTGAGAATACAGTGAAAAACAGGCAAATAGAAAATCTGGCTGAACTTTTCAACCTTCCATTTCCAACACCATTATCCTGTGTGTCCAGAGAAGGGCAATGAAGCTGGTGATGGGTCTAGAGCACAAATCTTAGGAGGAGGGAGCAGGGTTTGTTCAGCCTGGAGAAAAGAAGGCTCACGGGAGCCTCACTAGTCTCTACAACTACCTGAAAGGAGGTTGTAGTGAGCTGAGGGTCAGTCTCTTCTGCCAACAGGACAAGAAGAAATAGCCTCTGGTTGTGCTGGGGGGCACATGAGGGGTTACTTATATTGGCTATGAGGAAAAATTTCTTCACTGAAATGACTGTCAAGCACTGGAACAGGCTGCCCAGGGAAGTGGTTGAGTCATCATCCCGGGAGACACTTAAAAGGTGTAGCTGTTGCTCAGGGACATGGCTTACTGGTGGGCATGGCAGTGCTAGGTTAACAGTTGACTCGATCTCAAAGGTTGTTTCCAACTTAAAAGATTCTATGATTTTACGATCTTCTCTATTGTATTCATTGTACCAGATCACTGTTTTAGAAAAGAGGGAGCATTAGGAACAGCCATCACAAATATTGGGAACATTCATCCCATTTGGTGAAGAATTAAGACACAGCCTCAGCATAAGTGTGAGGGAGCAGTGTGACACACAGCAAAAGCAGAATGGACTGCTTGGGCACCTCAGTTGCCTTGGGGCCAACTCCTGCAACTTGCAACTGTGGAAATGTATTTAAAATGAAGGAGTCAAAGTTCTAAAACTTAAAAAAAAAGAAACCCAAACCCAACCAACCAACCAAAAAACCCCAAACTCAACGCCCAAAACAAACTGGGGGGGGTGGGGGGTGGAGGGGTGGGGAAAGCACTGAAAAGAACCAAATCAAGTGAAAGAGAACAAAATACTAACCCTGACCTACTTTCCAGAAGGGACCAAGAGGAAGGATCAGAGGTGGGTCTGGCAAAGTTAGATGCTGTCCCCTAATGAAGTGGGAAGGGACAAGGGAGAGACTAGTGGTAACAATTCCTTCCTTCCTTCCTTGGTCTTTGCAAAGAGTCAGCACTCAAGTGTGGCTCATCTAGGCTGCACAAATTTCCAAGAATTTACCCAGATGCAAGGATAAAGTTTATGCTGTGTTTTTCTTTTCCTGCAATAAAATGTCAGAAATAGCTACTCCAATTTCTATTCTCAGCACACAAAAGGTAATTATGGGTGTTGCCCTTTCCAGGTTCCAGCTGTCCAGCCCTTACTTCTCTTTCTGCTCATCACCCTGACTTGGAGCTTGAATTTATACTTTCCAACCACCACATCACACAGTTCTTCAAGTTTTCGAACCAAAATTGAAGTGCCTTAAAAAAATTATTACTTCATGGAAGTGAGCATTCTAGGTAGGTCTGCAAATAATGAAGAGAAGCTCATGTGAGGTAATGAAAAGCTACTCTGATATAAGAATCTAAGTCTGCAACCAGTTTTATTGAGGGGTAGAGGAGGACAGAGAAAGTGTGGATGCCTCTTTGGGAAATGAAATGAACAAGAAAGCTATGCGTCAGTGAAAGCTCAGGACACACAGCATCATCTAGAGATACTAACCACACACTTCTCTATAACAGAATTAAGCATTGCGCTTAAGCACTTAATAAGCAGCTGTTTAAATTGCTGCTATGGCAGTTTAAGCTGAAACACAGGATTCTGCACAGAAGCACCTGAGAAAGTGCTCACACAATTGATTCCACTGATTCTGTTCAGTGGGATACTAAAGTTCTGCTGACACTTAGGTACAAAGGGGCAATTCAGTACTGTCCTTGGTTGCTGCAACTAGGTATTGAGTGCATCTAAATTCCTGTCTCAAGCTACACTTGTTTTCCAAATGACCCTACTCTACCATGACTCTATCATCACTACTGTGTGCATGGTACAGCCCCATTTTCTCCTGTGCAGCAAAGGTGCCATCAAATTTGACTGCCATAGCTTGCCCTGCTTTCTCTCACCTTTGCAATCACTTGCTGGAGAACATCTGTACAATAGGCAGAATTGCACTTTCTCCCCTTAGGTAGTTGGGTCACTGTTTTCTACTATTTGCACTTGAATTACATTTTGTCCCTTTACAAATTGCTGTGTTGCTCTGTGTACAACCTGAAGCTACCTGTAGAATCCTGCAGTTCACAGTCCAAGAACCGTATGTGTGTGCAGGTAAAGTAAGAGAGTTTAATTCACATTTTTAATTCACATTGCCCTTCTCCATGGGTCTCTGGGCTTAGATCTTTTTCTTACCCTTGACTATCTCATAAAGAAGTTTCTTCTTTCTTATTCTCCATGTCTCAGCTTCTTATTTTGAGTAGGTTATCTCAGGATTTATTCCTAATATCAATATTCTAAAACATATATGTTGTTCATCTGATATCACATAAATGAGTTGGGTAGCAGGGCTTACATGAACAAAAGCATTCTGGCAGAACAAATGCAAGTCTTAAGTCACTCTTCAAAAATCCACATACTGTTACACAGAATTACCGTGGAAATAACTAGATTAGGGGAAAAAAAAAGATCAAAATCCTGGAACCAGTTTTCTGCTTTAAGAGGTTTACAAGGTTCTTGGCAGAGCTACTGAAAACTTCAAAAATCCCACGTACTATCATACTCCTGTAGCAGCTCCACTGCTGTGAGGAGAACGGCTCTGTGCTCAGGATCTCGGATGTTCAGTTCATCCAAATCTTCTTCTTCTAAAAGCTTAAAGGTATCTAGATCTTCATAACCATTGAACAGAAAAGTGGGCATGTGTTCCTGCATAACAGGAAAAAAAAAAAAAAGGAGAACTGTAAGACAACATATTTACTCAACAAAGATTTTCATAACCAATAGAAAAAGCAGTAGTTTAGCAAATGCAAACCAATGTATATCAGCAAAATTATAGGATTATAGCTTGTATAAACACTGCTCAGAGTTCAGGGAGGTAGCTGTGCCAGAACCAGAATGCTGCACATATTTTTGTATTTGGAATGCACTTTATTGAATGGCCTAGGTAGTGTGCTGTCCAGATGCACAAGATGGCACAGCTCTGTATGAATGAGAAGTATAACGGGTAAATGACTGCACACTTGTTTATCCTAGCTCTTCTGAACACAAACACGGAAAAAACATTCCTCTTTAAAAAGATGGTTACTACTGTCATTTTATACTTTTTGCTTGCTTTTGAAGTGTGGCACTTAGTAGCCATACTATGCAAGGATTTACAGTCTCTGAGTGCATGCAGCCTGCAGCGTTTCATTAAGCCTGAGAGGCAATTCTGCCTGGCCACAGCAATTTTCACTCTGCAGCTAGCACCCAGTTCTACTAAGTGGTGTCATGATCCTTCAGATTATGAATATGGTGTGCGGCAGCTTTCAGAACAGTAACTCCAAAGGTGTGGCCTCTTCCCACAAGTAAAACCAAAAGGTAAACAGAAAAAGAATTCAGACCTTTAAGTTGATGCGATCCAAGAGATCCTCAACTGACTTGGGCTGGGGCGGTCTGCTTTTCCGGCGTCTCCTGGTGGGCCGCTTTGGCTTCTCTTCCTCTTCATTTAACACATCCACATAGATAAATTTGAAAGTGCCAACTTTGTTGTTCAACAGGCCCATCCAAGTGCCCATGGGGGGTTTGCTGATTATGTCAATAATGTCACCTTTCTGCAGACAAAGCAGCAAGAAAGACATTTAGGCATAATCTCTGATGGACAGTCAGGCAAAAAACCCACTTTGTCTTATAATTTCATGTACACAGAATGGACAACAATGAAAGCTCTATAGCTTTCAAAAGGTTAACCACAGCTCTTGCAAAAATATCTGATTATACTTGTTTTACAAATGGGAGAAAAAGGTATTGACATGCCTAAGACCACAGAGCAAGTCACTAAAAAAGCCTGGAATGGATCCCCACTGTCCTGATTAACAAACCTGCTTATACCCCAATCATGCATCACTGCTGTTTCGCAAAAAATGTCTCTAAGCTGTGCACTATCAGAAATGGTGCAAATAAGATGTTCGGTATGTACAGACACAGCTTCACTTCAAGCCTCCTGAGAAAAGGAGGTCTATGCAGAAGTAACTGTGCAACACTGATACTTTTCCTGAATTGCTCCTGATCATAAATAAGAAATGGACACACATCCATTTTTGTATCCTTATAAAGAGATTACCGTATGTACATTTAATAGGAATTACCTGCCCACGGAATTTTAAATAATTAATGTAAGGAGTCAGATAATTTGAACTGAATACAACACAACTAAAAATAAAAGCTGATATCCAGAAAAATTAAAGGGGGGTGACAACTCACAGTCAGCAAAGTAATTCAACATTAACTCAAAACAAGTTATACTAACTGAAATGCCTTTAAGAGACACAATGCACAGATGCATCCACATTTCTTCCAAGGATTCTGTTTTTTTTTTTTTTTTCCATTGATGGATTAAGTCATTGTGGCACACAAAGTATTTTTCCAATCTCAAAAAAAAAAAAAAATCCTTGCAAAATGGAAATGAGTTTATGGCACATTTTTGATTTTCCAGAAACTAAAGACACAAGTGTCTTTCTCTGAATATGGAGAAATATTGATACTTACATTCTATAACACTTTTCTGTAATTCAGGCAAATCTTAAATGTATCAGAATAACACAGGTTAAAAGGTTTCAAAAAACCACATGCAAATTCATTAAAAGTTAAGAATTGCATAGTCATGCAAAGAGCTCTTATTTTGCACAAATAAATGCTTGACCCCTTCAAAAGAGATATGGCTGGTACCTTGAGCTTTAAAGAGTCTGTATCATAAGGACTTGGAGTAAAATCAGTGTGAACTCTGGCTCTTCCACAAAAAGGTCCTCTGTAAGGAGGCTCTTCATCATCACCATCTTCTGATTTCACACTCTCCCTGTTGCTGGTTGAGGAATCTGTTGTGCTCACCGTCTGACCACCTGGTGAGAGACACATTATCAATCTCTAATAAAGAATTTCTTCGTGATGAAGGTTCAGAAAAGAAAATAGAGGCAAGACAGAAAATGAGTCTTCTTTCTACAAAACTCGGTAATCAAAGTTAAAAGTTCTTAAATGCTGCTATGTAACTAACTCTCCCATTATGTGAATAACCTACTTTGCACTCCTGTTTTCCCAAATTCAGCTCCTCAATATGTAACTAAGAAGCTGTTTAGCCAGTTTAACCAGCTGTTTATCTCATCAAAGGAGATGTCATTTCTCAGAAGTTTTGCCCACAGAAAAGCACAGTGGTGTGAGTAAAATAAGCCCTGAATCCTCCATGAAGTTCCAGAATCCCCTCATTTCCAAAAATAGGTTTCATGGCAACACTCTGTATTGATATTACAAAACAAACAAAACCAACTAAGCAAAAAAAAAAAAAATGGCAGACGATTTTCAAAACACACTTTTAGTTATTTAAAAATGGAGTTTCCTTTTCAGCCCCATTCCTGCCACGCCCCACCCCCCTTGCTATCAAGACAGTAACTCCTAGCGAGGCAAGTTAGTTTCATAGATTAAGATCTATTTTGCATAGACAGTCTTAGTCAGAGAGCATTTAAATACTTATCTAGCTAGTTAATGAGAGAACCTCAAGGTTCCTCTGGAGGGAGGGTGGGAAGCCCATCAGGAGGCCCAGGAGAAATCTCCTGTTTAGAAAAGCCTGTTTACTAGTTGCCAAGGATTGTAATTCTTACTCCAACCATTTACATTATAATAGAGAACTCAGCACATCCATTCTGAAAGCAGGCGCTTACAGTTCTTTGTAAACCCTTAATGACTAACCCATCAGCCCTTCTAACTTTTCAACCTCTGCTCCAACTTTCTCTGATTCTGCTTATTGCAGAGATTTCTGCTCCTTGAAGCCACACAAATGGAGCAATGCAATTACAAATTAACTTACTCATTGAGCTCTGACCACTTAAGGAACTCCTCAGGCTCTCTACTGAGCCACCGGCTTTCAGCTTGGGTTTGTCCAGAGAGTCAGTGTCTGGAGGTGGAGACTGTGGAGAACTGGGCATAACCCCAGGGCTGGACTCCTGAAAGAGATTGAATCATTTCAGTCTGGTAAATGAACATAGGCACTGACAGGGGCTGCTTATTCATCACCAAGGAAAGAGATTCTGTTTTCTTGCTTTTTACCAGACCTTCTATGTTTATCTACTTATTTAGTAGTACTCAGCTGTGGCAGAAACCCAACCTTATTATGGATGATAGCAGTCACAGGAGCAAACAGTACAGTTTGAAAAATCTAGCACTATAAGTAGAAAGAAACATTAAGCACACTCCCAATTCAAAGGTTGTTAATAACACGGTATTTTTGTCAGCAGTACTTGCAAAACAGCTAATGCCAAATTCAGCTTTCTGAATCAGGACTTTATGTAAAGATGAACACAAATAAATCAGACAGTGCAAGCAAGACATGCATCAATGTACTTCTTTCTTTTCAGTGAATTGTTATTTTGCTCATTTACTTTGAAGACAAAAAATGGATTAACCAGAAAATGCAGCCTGTGCATAGTATAAATACTCATCAACATAAATGCCTAAATATGTAAAGGTTTTGCTGCATGTGCAACAGGTGAGGCAATTTCTCTTTTCATTCATTCAAGCATTACAGGAAATCAGAGTCTTTCCAAAACTGAAATTCTGTCAGCCTCTGTGAAGCACAGTTAAAGCAAAGCAGCAGATTTTGTGGCCAAAATAAATTTTGCTTGGGACTTTTTCTGAATGTAGAAAGAGATACGGGCACATAGTTTTGAGTCATGATGCCAGAAAGGTACAAACATTCTAAACCAACTGTGCTAAAAAGTTTGAAAACAAAAGAACTATAGCTTGCACACAAAAAGAGGTTTTGTGGGGATTTGTGGTCATAAAACTTTCAGATGGAAGTTATTATTTGCATGCTGCAAAATCATCAGGGAAAAAAGTCATCCCAGCCATATGACTTCAGAGGTCAAGTCAATCTTGGAGAGAGCTACAGAACTATATTGCTAAGTCACTGTAAACCGATTTCTCAAATGTCCTTTTCTTAGGCAGTCTTTGCAGAGGGGCACTGCAAGGCCAGTCAGACATCAAAGCATCTTTTTATCAATATCAAATCATGTTAGACCTTAAAATGTTTTTATCGGTAAATTTAAATTAAATAATCATAACTGTAGCACTATCCTGGTTATGAATCAGTATGACGGTTCTACAAGAAAGAGATTTTAATGTTACAGAGGACTGCTCCAGCCTGTATTCTGCAGTTTGGGGGGTTTATTTTCAGTGTTACGAGTTGCTTCTTTTACAGGCACTACAGATTTGCATTAATACCAGAAAGCCCACATCCCCAGTACGAGCCCACTTGGGGGCGATGTCAGCCAGAGAGAGCTCGGCTTCACCAGCTACTACACGGTTCAAGTGGGAAGACTGGTTTCAACAAATGCTGAAGAATTTTTGACACTCCACTGAAGAAAAGGAATGCAAAATATACCAAAAGGGGAAAAGACAGCAATTGTTCCCAGGCCACTGAAATTCAAAGCCTAATTTATAACTAATGTACTTCAGATTTGTCTTTAAAAATATGCCATAAAAATCTATAATGAAAGAATAATAGGAAAATCTTCTGTGGGATGTCCCTTTCTGATTACATTGTGCATCTGTTTTAACAGGCTGCTGCAGAGGGAAACTGTGATGGACAAAAGATCTGTAACAGCAGAGAGGAACCACACACGTGAAGTTATGCTGAGAATTTAAACTAAGGTATAAATTGCATATTAAATATATTACTGTGACCCTGTGTCAAAGACTGGTTCCCTTAATAAACAATGATAGATAAAGAAATGAAAACAGAGTGCAAGATGTGTAATGCCATCAACCACAGGCTTCTGCTGATGAGCTACCTGAATGAAAATCTGAAAATGCATTTTCATGGTTTGACATCTATAGGAAGCCATTTCACAGTAAGGGATTTTATAGGAACATTGAAATAAGCCATACTTCACAGTCTTGTTAGAATTATCTTCAGAGATGCCTTGAAGCATGGGAATCAGTATTGATTATCCCTTCTACACTATTAAAGTGGACTCCATTGCAGACCTCACATACCTGCTCAGACAAAGAGTTGCTGTATTTTTTAGACATCCTTTTCTTCATGGTTTCTTTTACAGACTTCACCTTTTTGCCCAGAGATATACGGGAGGCAGAGGGGGATTTGATCACGTCTTTATAAACAAAGTCTCCTTCTTTGCCCTGCAAAATAAAACAGGGTTTAAACCTATAAAATAGAAGAACTATTTTTTTCCTGAGTCACCAGTCACTGCAGAGACCTTGTGCAAACTACTGTAGCAGTCCATTGTAATGTACTCCTAAGGCCTGATTTATAACCTTTTCTGCAGCTACTCTTTGTACGTATGCTGTGGTTTGTTAGGATGACTTTATCCCTTAGTTTCAGGTAAGGATTTGACCTGATAGAAAATGCCACAGTTTCAAGCTTACTCCTTGTAATAGGAGTAAAGTACCCCTGAGATCCTAGCTAAATATATGTGTGTGTGCATATATATATATATATGTATGTATGTGGATGTATGTATGTGGATATCTGCATTTGATTTCCCAAATTTACTTAAACAGGCACTCAGTTAACCTCTCTTGATGACAGTCTCTGTGGTTTTAATGTAGATTTATATATATATATATATATATATATATATATAAAACCAACTGTACAACAAAAACCCACAACAAAAAAGCTTCTAAATCCATCAACCATGGCAGGAAGTAACACTTGCACAGCTATTCTTAAGACATCCAACAGGACACTGCTGAACTAAATTAGCTGGTCTATGTACAGCGGGTGACAAAGGCTCGCTGCTCTGAATATATTTAACCTTTTCTAAACCAGCTTAAGATACCCAGCATTTACTTATGCCACAAGTGAACACAAGGAATTAACATGAATCGGTTGATGTTTTGCCAAACTCACTTGTGTGACTCAGTCCTTTCTCAGATTGACCAGGCAGCATGTTAAACATGGTCTTTTGTTCTATAGTGTGCTGGGAACCACAGCAAGGCAGCAATGTTAAGAGCTACTACCAGAAACTTCCATTGGCAAGGGTACACCAAAAATCACAATGCAAAAAGGACCAAAATCTGTTTAGCCAAACCAACTGACTAATGAATTTAGCCCTTGACTCGGTTTAATAACCCTTCTGAAGAAAATTCAGTTACTTAAAATAACAGGCCTTAAAAGAAGTGTACACAGTATTCTATATACAAGATTTATAGCTCTTTTCCTAATTTATGTATGTTTGCTACTTTACTAAAGTTCCCCAAAAAAAGTTTCTCTGAAATACAGCTGACACTTCATTTCTGACAATTTTACATTTTTTCCTTTAAAAGTTGTTTGTGTTTACAACTTTGGTAACTTTTAGTTTTTGGCAGAGATTAAGGACAGCTCTTTGCCTTTGCTTTTGTCAAAAACCTTATATTTAATGGAATTAAATATTTAAAGAAAAAAAATCTTGCTCAATATATATTATTCTGGTGCACTGTGTCGCTCCCACTACTGATGCTAGCAGGGAAAATAATTTCTGATGTTAAGAAAAATAATCAGAAAACCAAAAACATCCCCAAGAAACCCATCTGACATTAAAAAAATATAATGCTGGCACATAAAATGTTTCACAATTTAGGCTTGATTTAAGTGAACAGAGAAGTTATCAGCTCCAATGTTGAAACAGAAAAGAAAATCTTATATGGGCAAAAAGGAAAAAAATATGCTGGCAATTTCATTTGATATGATGTTCTGGCTCATTTCTACTCTGTTATTTTTGGCTGCAGGCTGGCCAACAGTAACACTGGGATCAACATGAGTAACATAAAATGGAATTAATTCTCAGGGAGGAACTTTTTTATTTTATTTTTTTACAACACAAAGAGCTCTGAGATCAGTTGTGCAGCACTCAGCACAATGGGATCCTGGTCTACTCCGCAGCTCTTAGATACAATGAGAAAACAAGCAATAAATCTCTTGCATAATGACTTCCACCCAAATAACTTGCAGATCTTCAATGAAGGGAAGTTTGCCTCATCATTCCAAATAATAAATATTTTTACCAAGATAGTAATCGTATGTTTTGCCTGGGGTGATGCTCTGAGGAAGTCAAACATAAGAACAGCCCACAGATGTACCCCTAGATCTGCACTTTGATCACTTGTTCCTGCCTTTTTACACATATGGTATATAAGTACTTAAACACACATGGATATGGGCGGGTACATTATTCTCAAAGCTAAGGAAGCTTGAGGTTAACAAAGATACTCTGCTTTCTTGGATTCCCAAACTGTTATTACAGACCTAAATTACACTTCAGTCTATAATAACTCTATTGCGCATTTCTTTTTATGCTATTTCAAGTCTGCACCTTCTTGTCTTAAACTTACCATTTGGTCAGAACTGTTTCCAATATGAAGGGAACGATTTGTCAAGTCAAATCCTCCAAAGCTACAGGTTCTCTGTTAAAAAAAATAATCAACAAAACAATGGATACAGTTCTGTCACAATGATTAGCTCACTGAAGACATCTATGATTTGGGGAACACCAGTGAAAAAAGAAATGTCTGCAAAAATGGAAACAAACAAACAAAAGGATGGGAAATTATAAATCAAGAAATCTGTTATAAAGCCATTTGAGTCATTTGCCTTTTCCAGAGACAACTCCTTGGCCTAAGATCTGCCGCTGTTGAGTCATCTATTGCCTACTCTTCTTTTTAAAAAGGGAAAAAAAACCCTTCTGGTCCAAGAAAACTGTTGTTCTTATGCATCAAGTTTTCCAGGGTGCTGGCAACTTCACCTCAGCATTCCCATCTGCCTTCATAAATGACTCCACAGTAACAATGAAACAGAGAACCACTAATCTCTTAAAGCATTGAATAACCTACCTTCTGAGAATAGCTCCATAGATTCCATTTCCACTGAAATACAGGGAAACATCAGAAGCCTTGTAGGGCAAGCCCTTGGTAAGAGGACGGAAAGAACAGCCTGCCTATCCGTAAGCATTGTGTTCCCTGAGACTCAGCAAGGCCCAATTCCAGATGAGGTATTTACTGTCACACCTGTGCTGGTACAAAGCAGCTTTGCTACTTCTGGGATAAAGCATGCTATGGTTACAGTGCCGCAATCTCCTAGTGGAGCGATTCAGTTTTGGCTGAATGCACAGATTTAGTTTATCTTGATCATTCTGAATAAAAAAGGAAAATCAGCACTATGATACTGCATCCTTCCCAAGAGCAGAGGGCCACCAAACTCAGTACAGTTGCGTTTCCACAGCCAACCATTGCTTAATTGTGGTAGATGAATCTCTGCTAAAGCTTTGGTATCACTTTAAAAATGACCAGACACTTAAGGGGCTCAGAGAGAATCCAGCTTTTGCTTTGCTATCACAGAATAGTTTGGGTTGGAAGGGACCTACAAAGGTTTTCTTATCCAACTCCCCTTGCACTCCAAAAGGTAAAACCTTTGACTTTATATTGGGCCACTGAACAGCCAGCTCAACAGAACTCAAGTACCTGACCCTGCCAGAAGCCTCACAAGGCAATCCAGGGAAATGAAGATACAACAGTTAGAATTTACTTGCACAAACTTCAACTCTGGGCTCTGAGTGTGGCTGGTGAGACAGGTAGATGTCTAAGTATTCTCTTCAGGAGGCAGAAGATCAGCTACTTGCAATCTGTAAATTCTAAGGGACTGAACTACCCAGCAGAGTAACTTCAAAGATATCTTAAGACTCAACTAAACATCAGATCAGATCTACAAAGGATTGCCTGATCAGTACCATGAGTCTGTACTTGGGAGACAGTGAAGACTCGCCACTTGAGAACTACCAGTCTGCTTCGACACTATTAGGAAGAAGCAAGCTCTATAAACTGTGACACTTACTAAGCAATTACATCAAGTAGTTCTATTAAAGTAAAAATACTTCCTGCCCTGTTTGCTGCTAATCAGCATACATATTAATAGTTTTTTAAAAGTCTGCTAGCTTCTATGTTAGCTGCTGCATACCTACAGTGCTTGGATAACAGTTTCAGTACACACCACAGCTCTACTAGAACTCAAAGCCAGCTTGGCTGATATCACATGCACATTAAAAATGAGTGCTGTGATACAGAATTTTTTTATGTGTCCTCTACCAGAAGTCAATGTGACTATGGCATAGCTTTTAGAAATTATTTTTGGAAAGCATCTGAGATCAACCACAAGTAATAAGATCTGTTCTTAAAGCACAGCATGTTTAACTGTAAGTAATGTTGTCCTTCTCTCAAGAGTCCATTCTAACTAATCCTACAATGTAAAGGCAATCACAACAATGAAGAGAGGACATCTGGAACTGCTCTGAGCAAGCTCGTATGTCAAACCAGCCAGAGCTTCTCCTAAAGCAGTCTTCTCAGATAGGAAATTGTCTGGTAGTTAAAAGTTTCTGAATAAATGCACCATAACGCAGGTGCTTATTGATTCATTATAGATCTCCCCACAACTGAATATTTAACTTCCACCTTCAGATTCCAGTAGTGACCTTGGCAATACTGTACCAAACAAAAAGTCTGTGGATGAGGAGGGATATTCAATGGAATGGCCATGCAATCAAAAGTATTACCCTTTTGGGAGAAAAGAAAAACTGGTGCGATTTGAAAATTTCATGCATGTCCAGGCCACTGAAACAAATACAAATGATAAAAATGAATGGCAAGGAAAGACAGAGTGACCAGTTCCACTGAATACATAGGCATTGCAGTTTCCCTGAGGTTGCAGCAAACAAACATGAAGCATTTCTAGGAAGAAGGAGTGGCACTGGTTGAATTTTACCAGCTTTTTGTGGTTTCAGGAAGAAGTGTGTTGAAAAAGCTAGTAAGCGCAGCATGCCTCCACCATTTATCCCATTCAAATGAGGCTGGAGGAGCAGTTTACTGAGGAGTTCCTCAACAACAACAATAACACATCATGCATTCCTTCTGCAATTGTATCTCTTGTGAATAAATAAAAGTTGGCCTAGATGGTTTTCATAATGAAATTACTATAGCAAGACAACTTATTAGAAAAACTGAAAAGCTTTTCTGTCATCTGTATTTACAAAGACAGTTTCAGAGGCTATTTTTAATTATGGGGCATCTCTAGCACATAAGAGCATTCTCTTTTGCCTGAGATAACCCTATTGTACAACCCACAGAAGCGTAAGTAAAATTTTCTTATCATTGTAATATCCTTATGGGAAAACAATGCCTTCTGAGAGTAAAATGATTGTGAAAATAAACAGTACCCTGCGAGCAGCAAGGCAAGCAATCAATGCAGAAGAAACTGTGAAGCTGCCAAGAGAGAATACTCATGGGACTGAGTAGAGAAAAAATGTCTATTTTGCAGCTGAAGAGCAAAAAGCAGGCAATGAAGGTTTGATTACCTCCCACAGGTTATTTAAGGAGACTAAGGCTGTGACTCTTACATTGAGAATACCTCACACCTGAATAAATTAAGCAGAGACCTCTCAAAATTAAATCTATAGTTAAAGAGGAAAAGCTGTTTCTAATGTATTGTTCAGTGGAATATCCTGCTTAACATTATGGATGCACTGCTCTTCCCACCCACTGAAGGAGGGAACATATTTACATTGTCATCTAGACAACAGACCAGCTGGCTCACCTTTGGAGATCTGGCTTGCCCCAAAGTCAAGTTCCTAGGAAACTCAGCATCATGGTAAAGGAAAATGTCAAAAGGGGATCACATAATCAGGAAGCAGCTTTGGATCTCTGGAGTCATCAAATAATTTCCCATTGTACTGCACAATTTTCTTTATCAGCCACCCCTTGTTCCTCTTCCACAATGCTCTGAGGAAAGGTCTCATCTTCACCCCATGCTAGAAAGAAGGAGCAATGGCCAGGGACAGAGCAGAAGGGGCACTTCTGGTGGTGGTGAGCAGCAAACAGGGTAGTGTTTACATAATGCCAACCCCCTTATCTTTCTGCAGCTGTGCGTGTAACAGAGAATACAGTACTGGGTGGGTGAACTGATGAGATGCAAACTGAGAAAAGGAGGGCCAACATGAGGCAACAACAGCAAGAGAGAAACAGCACAGTTGATTAAGGATGCTCTAATCCTCTGAAAATTTTCTCTGTAATCCCTTTAAAAGAATACCTACTCCCAGAGTATAAAGAACATGTCTATAGCATCTCAAACCTATGTTCACCTGTGATCTCAATTTCTGTGCTGGTTTAAGAAGCAGCAGTGTCATATTTGCGCTCTCATAGAGTTATTCAGTACACAAAGGAACTGTGTTTTCAACAAAATTCGTACCTGATGGGATTGTATCAAACTCTTACCCCAGAGCTGAATTACAGCGCATTAGAGTTTCTGACAGCAAGGAAAGCGGACGCACTGAGTTTTAGTTAAAGGTATAAAGCAGAAAGTATTGACTGCAACCTCACAGAAACTGGAAGACCACCTTCATGGCAACTCTTTGACTCACAGACTTTTGGTGGATTCTCAAGAGAACCCTTTTAGTACAGCGATCCACTGTGGCAGCCCACTTCCTCTTGGCCTCCTCATCCTCCTCCAGCAGGCATCTCCTCAGGTCCTGCTTGTCGGCCTTGCTCAGGGTCCTGTCAGTAACGGGACGCACCAGCTGTGAGAGGTTGAGGTGACTATACAGGCTTCGTTCCACCACATAGGTAATATTGAACTCGCTGACAGAAGTGCGCCCTCGTAGCCTTCTGTTTGGGAAGCCACAACCTCCACCCCCTTTCGTTTTGTGCCGCAGTAATTGCAGGTCGCAAGCTGTGGGAGATGCTCCTTTCCTAGCAGGACGCTGGCAAAGAAAAGCTCTGGAACAGGAATAGTTAGTATCCATTTTCTTCAATCGGATCTGCTTCCTTATACTCTGAATCTCCTCCAGGGACACCAGAAGATGGTGCTTGTGCCTGTTGCTGTCATAAAAGCAAATGCTTTCTGTACTTACCCCATGGCTCAGTGAGCCGAGGCTCTTCTTCATTTCCCCATCTGTCATGGAGCGGCAAACTTTCTGGGTCTTCTCCTCTTCTGGGTAAGAGAAAAATGTCCCGAGTTTCTTGGGAGGCTTGATAAGCCCACGGCTATCGGTTTTGCTGAAGGTCTTCACCAGCTTCCGGTTAGCTCCCCACGTATCAAGACTGCTGGATGAGGGAGAAGTAGTAAGTGAGTCTGAGTCATCTTCTGGCTGCTTTTCACAGGGGCTGTCAAAGTAGAATTGCTTCTTGTGAACTCCAGAGTAAAGTGCTGATCTGTCATCCAGTATAGGAGAGTTGTCAAGTGAGTGCTCTTCCACACCTACAGGGGACAAAAGCAGCACAATACATGTCATCCATTGCTCATAGGTATCTAAGATACTTTTCCCTATGGAGCTTTGCTGTATTACTTTAAGATATCTCTCACTTAAAATGGAAAACAACTCTTTCTTATAGAAGCAGCCCAGAAAGCATTTGCAAGTAGTCAAATTTGAAGCAGTTCCTTCCACTTGTTTAATGACAGTTCTGGGATGAGTTAACAACAGGCAGATGACAGCATCTCATAAGTAAACTCATTGTTATTTTAAGTTTCTCTCTTTCATCTGCAGCTAAGACAGCGAAGACAGACCACAGGTGCTCTCACAAAGAACCCCTTAAAGGCTGGAACTGGGACCTATTTTCATGGTTTACCTTCTGATACTTGGCTAGCTCTAGTGAGATTTCAACAGAAATATACTCAAGTATTAAAAACCAAACAAGTACGTCTCAGGCCCAGTTTTGCAATACCCAATGCTGCTGCTGCTGCAGAAAGCAGTATTTTTATTTTATGGAGCTGAGCTCCAGGATGAAATTTAAAGTTTTGGGGTTTTGATGAGGGAACAGGCATAGTTTTAATCACACAGAATTTTCTTAATCAGGTGCAAAGAAAAAATAAGTAGGTCAAATTGCGAGTGTGCCAATTTCAACAGTGTCCTTTCTGGTAATGACAGAAACACTTGGTTTTCAACAAATAAACATTTCACAGGAAGGGAAGAAGACTTTTTGAAACACAAGCACTAAAGATGGGCAAATAGCCAGGTCTCTTTTTTGGAGAGCAGAGAAGGGAACAAAGGACCTGAACTTGTAATTCCTTTTCACATTTATCACTTAAGATACTTTTCTCTGGTGTTTTCTTCTGAGCAAAGCATAGGCTCAGGTGTTAGATGAAGTATCAAGGAAACAGTCAAACAGGAGTACACATCCTCCTCAGTCTTGTCTAATTTCACAGCATTCATAGGTATGTATCAGAAACACACACAGAAATGTGACTGTACATATTTATTGTCAAAATAATTTTCCTACCTGACCCAACTTGTCCTTCATCTATGATTGCTTCCTCTGCTTAGATAGCAGAGCTAAATTTGAACCACTACTGAAATACTTATAACTTACTAAACTCGCTCCTTCAATAACAGAAGACACATTTCAAAATGAAAGAAGACTGGCTGCCCTGTACAGGCTTTCTGTTTCACCTTCAGTCCACTTTATTGGCAAAGCATGTTTGACGTACATTTGCTGAAAACTAAAATGCTATTTTACGAAGAAGAAACTCCCTGTGATAGTGAAAGGACACAAAACTTTCACTCTTTTGAGAACTTTTCTGGGGTACACATGTGGAATGGAGTCTGATTTTGATACCACTTTTGCTGGACTGTCCAACTTACGCTTTCTCCCCCTCCACTTCCTAACGTTGACAGAAAATAAACATCCTCCTGGGACTGGATATGTGCTGATAAACAATTTTAGTCCACTGAGTAAATATGTTTTTAAACAGCTTGTAAAATATGCATTCTGTGTCAACACTGTAACAGATGTTATTTGGAGTGAGTCCATGACACAAAGCCATAATGACACAGATGTAGATGAGATTTGGTTTTAAATGCTACATAAGAATGGTGCCCAGGAATTTAGAGGATTCAGTTATTTAACTCACTATGAGCATGCTAACACAAAATAAACATGGAGTCAAGCTATTGGCACATTCTAGTGCATATCAGATCATCTAGATGTGTATTTAGTGTGATATCAGAGTCAACAGCAGAAATGTGGGAGAAGGCTCTGGGATAGTTGTTCTTCATGAAGAAATTTTTGAGGAATCTTTCTTCTGGTGAACTGCATGTCAGTTTTCAAACCAAGCCACTGTCAAAGTTTGTTAAAGCCTGTTGAACCCTGATGAATTTATTGAAATTTTACTGATGTTACTTCAGACTCAAATAACAGCAGCAAACTGCTCAAGAACCAACCACAGGTAACTTGGAATGCCAGACAGCAATCCCCAAATCTGACCACAGTATTTCTTGTGATCTTGAAAAGCCCTTTGACATATCCAAACAGGAATAGAGACCTGCATTATGAGAGATGGACAGCATTTATGAAGCAGTTTTACATTGCTACATGAAAACCTGGGTGTCAAGAGAGTTTCCTGAAAGAAAAGCCATTCCTAACATAGACTTGGCTACTTAAGGGGCCTTCTAGTTATAGAGAAGTTATGCAGAAGTATTCCATGATGCGTTATATAGCAGTAAGTCTTTTTGCTACAGAGTTTCCCAATCAACAAAGAAACTGCAGAGCGTTAATTAAAGTACAAACTCAGAGTTACATATAACTTACTCAGAAAAGCCTGGAGTTAAAACAGAGAAGACAGGCAGCAGACTGAGATAGGAAGAAACAAAGCAAACTTTTTTGGATACAATTGTTAATTCAGTGATTTTTCTGCGGGGGTCAGGGATGGAAAAACTCAAGTGGAAAAGAAAAAGCCCTGGAAAGAACTTCGATGCTTAAGCAAAAAACTGAGGGAGAAAAGGAAATAAGGAGGTGAAGCACCATAGCAGAGAGCACAGAGAGCAATGCAGACACTTAGCATGCTGAGGAGAAAGTCTGTCCAGAAGGTATCTGCATGCGCAGTGGCCCCTGAGCTGCCTGCTCCTGCAGCTGCTCCCATCTCTGGGGCCTCTGGCTGATTGCTCCCTGCAGCTTTTCCCAGACCTCCAGGGAGGGAAGGGGTAGTTCTTTCCTCAAAGCAAAGGAAAAATAGACATGTTATGTTTGCCAGTCTCAAAACCTATGTTTTTGCTTCAAGATAACCCAGCTTTATGTTCATCCTATAAGGTGACAAGAACTTTTCAGACCAAGAAGTTGCCCAGTGCACAGCTCTAGCCATGCCTTTCACACCAGCCAGTACCATCAAAAAGGTAGGCGAGATCATAGATTTGCCAACAGCTTCCTGCCACATACCCAAAGAGATACACACGTTCTCCTTAAATGCATTAGGAAGGAATCATAACACAGCTCATCTCACTGCAAAGCTGAAGGAAATTGGCATGTGATTCTGGGAAGGCCACTAACATAGAGGGATGCCCACAATTCCAGTAAGGACTCAAGCAGGGCCATGGCACAAAAGCTCCTGAGGCTCAGGCTCCATTAATCTGAGTGCTCACACATAGATACAGGTCATCCAGAGTTAATTCTGCAGGATGGTATTCCCAGGGGCTGAACTCTGCTTCCTATTTCCCCACCCTCCTCCTCCTCCCCCTCTCTCTTGGCAGCAGGGCTTATTCAGGAGCCAAACTGTAAGGAGGCTCCCCCAGAAGTAGGAATTAATATTACATGAGGCAGTTGCTATCCCACAACAATGTCTGATAGAGTTTCAGTACTTTTGCCACAGGATGATGACATGGAGCAACTCCATCACCAACCAGCCACTACCCTCCCAAAACTAGTGAGGGCTTCACCTGTGTTCCATCCCAGGCCACAGAGGACGGAGCAACATGGTGGTGGCTCTGCTTACCTATTTGCTGTGCCTGTGGGGCAGCCAGCTGGGACTGCTCCTAGTCTTACTCCCTCTGCAGCATGGGGCATAAAACATAAACCACATACTAATCTCTTAATGAGGGGCTCTCAAGCGCAGCTCTGGAAATACCAGATCAGCAATAACCACATCCTAGGCTGTCACTTTCCTCCTTCCACTGTCTCAAAATGCAATTACTTGCATCAGGCATGCATCACAGACAAGGAAATCTTTCCTACCACCCCTTAAGAACACTCCACCCCTCCCTCACCCATCCCTCCACTTTCTGTTCCGTCTCAACAGAAAAATGTATTCACACACAACAGTTTTAACCATATGCACATTGCTTTTTTACCTTCTGTGCTGGGTTTTTTCATTTCTTCCACTCTTATCAGTTTCTTCCTGACTCTGCGAGTAGAATTCACCAGCTTGTGCAACCTCTTAAACTTCACCGACTCCTCTGTTTCATCATCGGATTGTTCTCTTGACTGGCAAAGAAAAAAAGAGAATATTAATAAAGTAGTAGTTCCATGGCTTGCTCCTTCAGGTCAAATTAACCCAGCTCATCTGCTGCACTGTGCCACTGCAGCTCTGTAGCTGGTGTTATATTTTCAGCCCAGATCACATAGAAGCATTTAAATTACTGAGAATTTTCTTTTTTTCTTTTTCTGAAAGCATGACATACCATTTTGATTTCTAAATCTGTGCAATGTAAGATCCTAGGCATTGAAATGCATTCCTGCCCTTGTCTTTCTTCCCATGCATTGTGTAATAACTACTTCCACGTCCTCTCTCAGTGCGTGTCAGGCAGGGCTCCTTCCCAGGGCTCTTCTTACTATACCAGTTATGCTCCTGCGGTTTGGGTCAGTCACTGCTGTCTGGCATCTCAGAACTTGTTGTTTAAACCTGGCTATAAACAGCTTCTCCAAACTGAAGCTCTGTTATTGACGACTTCTCTTTTCTTCTTCCCCCCCCCACCCCCCCGGTCTTCCCAGAAAATCAAAAACAGCATTACAAGAAAGGGATGGGAAGGAAAAAGGAAGGAGGAGACCTCATCTGCCTTGTTCATGAACTGCCACAGCTACGAAATATTCCTTTCCTCCTCCCTGCTCCCAACACTCCTCCTGAAGGCTCTTGAGGCTGGAATCAAGATGGACACAGCATTCCTCCAGCACTGACCAAGGGAAAATTCTGACCTTTACAGATATACAGTGCAGTCCATATTCCCCAGCATCCCGTTTCGTTTTGCATCTGATCCAGCATTCTCAGTTCCAGCTGTTTTCCCTCAAGTATCAAACATTACAGAGACAAAAAAAATTCCCCTCTCTCCAGCAGCAGTGACACAAGCTGAAACAATCCATTCCTTGTGAACAAGAAGATGACTTCGATTTTCGAGCCAGATCCAACGTTCAATGTGCTACTTCCTCTGTTTTAATCAGTTCAGAATGTGAAAGGCGGTGGGGGGAAGGGAAGGGAAGAGAAGGGGAAGCCAGAAGGGCTCTCCAACTCGGCCAGGACAGCCCTAGCACTGTGGCTGCTGCACATTCCTGTGTTCCTGCGTGCAGCACAGGCTCCAGCTGGAGTGCGGTATGGATCATATACCTTATGCTGTTTTCACCCGTGGTCCCAGCCAATTCAACGCATTCCTAATGGTCAGCTCTAAAAACCCTCATGAAACTTCCTGTCGGCACAGCTTTCTGGGTTTCCGCAGTGTGCTCATCCTTTTTTCTCCTCCTTAATTAAACTTTCAAAAGAAAAATTCCCAACAAATACAAGCCAAGAAAAAAAAAAAACTCTGCTATTCCCCAGTAAAAATGCTGTCTGCTTTTCCAGAGGTTGAAAAAAGACAGGACAAACATAAAACTGCTTTCTGCTTTTATAATATACTTAAATATCAGGATGTGGTAGTAACTGTAGATGCCATGGGGCAGGACACCAGTTAGCAGTTGCATGGGTATGCTTTCAAAGGCACAAACAGTGCCTAGAGGAGCTGGGGCAGCTCTGAAAGCCTGCCTCCCAAGCAAGTACCTCACAGGGCCAGCAGCAACACACCAGAGCAAACTTCAGCCACTTTCTGTGAGGGCACAGTCAATCAGCAATTCCCCACAGACTTAATTTTACTCCAAAACAAGGAATACCAAACAGACCATATATGGCAGTAAGACATGCCATTCTGCCATCTGAGAGCAACAGAAATGTGTTTATTATGGGTATAGGCTGGCTAGGTAACTAATGATCTTTCTTTGGGAAAAATAGGGCTGTAAAGAGGAGTACCAGACTTGTTCATATCAAGATAAATTTAGCAGCAAGATGAACATTAATTCAAGATTTTGGCTGGGACAACTTAGTGACATGTCAAGCAACAAGACAGCCATATTTAGATAAGATGATGAATGCATTATTGACCATAATCAAGTTCAGTCAAGACTTCTTAGGCCATCAAGAATATTCTCACAAGCAACCATCATACATACTCTGCACTTGAGATCTGTTTATTTTAAATGCAATTACAATTAAGTCATTGCTTTCCTTCATTATTTTTGTACACCCTTCATTTCTGACACTACTGTTTGTAAAATTCTAAGACTTAGAGAATGGCTCATACCTGGTCCTCCCATCCAGGATTTCATCAAAGAATAAATGACTAGTCTTATTTTTGCATCACTGGTATCCGACAAAGACACTCTCCACTTAAATTTATGAAGACTTAACAATGACAACAAAAGCTTTTAGAGTGTCTGACATTTGCATTTACAATTACCACAGTTGAAGTGAGAGACAAAATAGCCTCAGCACAAGGTATTGACATCAAACCAGAGTGGGTGGCAAAAGGAGAAAAGGAGTCCCTATGACACTTCAAAATCATATAATAGGGTTGGAAAGGACCTCAAGATCACCTACTTCCAAACCCCCTGCCAGGGGCAGGGACACCTCCCACTAAACCATGCCACCTAAGGCTGTTTCCCACCCAGCCTTGAACATTGCCAGGGATGGAGCATTCACAACTTCCCTGGGCAACCCATTCCAGTGCCTCACCACCCTTACAGTA
>JASSUY010051431.1:0-39756 GCA_032466535.1 Forpus xanthops | reverse complement strand
CCTGTCCAGCCTGGCCTTGAACACTGCAGGGTTGGAGCATCTCTGGATGGAGCACCCCTGGCAGTTTTCAAGGCCAGGTTGGACAGGGCTTGGAGCAACCTGGTCTAGTGGCTGGGGGTTGGAACTGGATGAGCTTAAGGTTCTTTCCAACCAAAGCCATTCCATGATTTTCCTAAATAAGATTGCAATTAGATTTCAGACCATAGTTGCTCCCTTACTGTTTACCTGTATCTTCTTATTTGATTCAGTCAGGCTAAAGGACTAAATTTTTCTCTCTCAAATTTAACTGTCCTTGAGTCACCTTTGTGAATGCTTTGCCCAGGAATTAAAACACAACGTCTGAATTATAATTCAGGGATTTGATTCCAGGGTAGGATGATTAAAGAAAAATAGGACTGGAAATAGGGAAGTAAAATAGAACTATCTCTTATCATTAGAAAGAGCATTTCAAATTCAGTTTGTTGTGTGCTTCCTGTACCACAAGGGCTTTTTTCTTCCAGATTTTGTTATGTGTTAAAATTTTCAAAGGTAAGGGATAAACAGTGAAAGAAGCAGTGCAGAGGCACTGGGAGAATGTCAGCTTTTCAGCTGGCTGTTGTTATAAAGAGGTATAGTTTATGCATTGGAGTTCCCCAAAGGTCGCATGTAATGAATGGCCCAAAGACATAAATTAGAAACTTCAGCTAATAGAGTGACTGTTTGGTTAAGGCAGAGTTCCAGTTTTCAGGCTTGAAAAATGCTTCCGGTTTCATTTAGCATGAAAGAAATCTGGAGAGGACAGGGAAGGGCAGTTGATGATGGATAATGATACAGATACATGGAGGACAAGGCAGAAGATGTTTACATTGTAATAGGAGAATGGATTAAAAGAACAAGTTGTTGGTCTTCCTCTGCTTATGCCAATGTAAGAGGAAGATACAGATTTTATTAGATTAACAAGTTCTGATCTAATTTTCCTTGCTTAGAAATCAAATACAGGAAAATAGTGATGAAAATTGCATGGAGCATGAATATTGGAGGAAGAGCAAGGAGGAGTTGCTGTTGTACAGTCAAGTTACTCTGTAGATGGAGATCTTGTCATAGAAGTCTCTCTGACTGCATGTACTAATACAACTGACCCCCCCTGCACCCTGAAGCTGTGCAATGTAGCATTGCTGATATCTATAATTTGTTGATTTGATGTTTTCACTGGCTGTTGTCACATGAAAGAAATACAGAAGTTAAAATGCATGCTTATATATTAAAAACTTGTCCCTTGATCACTCTATACTGCACCTGGGAGGAGGGAAGAGACACTTTGCTTTCAATGACTTCCTTTTCAGGGCTTAATGAATGTTGAGCTTAAACAAACCAAACAGGCAATCTGGAAAGTATTATGTTTCAGGAAGTTCTGGAAGTGTTACCAAGCCATGAGGCACTGCAGTGCTATTTAAACGCTTCTCATGGGTCTCCTGTTATAGAGATGAGTCAGCACAAGCATAAGTTAAAATAGAAAACTAAAAAGCCTCAACAAAAGTCAAACCACCCCAAAACCCCCTTTCTTCCCCCAAAAACCCCAGCCAAGCTCAAGAGATATGGCAACATGAAGCAGCATTATAATAAGTCATTGGCTTTGAAGTAATCAGGCGTCTCCTTTAAACCCTTACAGGCCTGTAACTATGAGCTTGAGGTGCTTTTACCATTAAATTACATGAGGAAGGGACACATACACATGGACTTACCATAAATACTTCAAGTACAGTGAAAGTGGGATGATCCAGCTTCTATTAGAAGACTTTATAAAGACATAATTGTGAAAAGGATAATAGAAATTAAATCGTTATGCACCAGAGGAAGGATAACACATTTTATAAAATCTGATTTTTAAACTGGATAAGCTGAATGTCATTTTTCCTTTGTTGCATAACATGTGAGCAGCATCTTTCCATCAGACTGAACACATCCTTTTAGAGTGCCAAGATCTGATGTAGAATCATCATTCCCAGTTGTTTTGAAGGAGGGCACTCCTTCCCCATGCATGCACACTCATACACCTGCTGCCTTCCAAGGAAAAGCTGCTTCTGCTTTGACATACCAGCCAGGGTAAGTTATTCTGTACGCATATTTGTAAGGAAATGGAAAGATCTGCTTGCTTGTATTTTCTGAACAGGTTTATCACAGCTCCGGGTAGTGAGGACTACAAATGTGTTGTTTTTTCCAGAGACCTCTCTGTGAGTGTGTTTGAAACATCTGTTAGGGAGTTGTGCAAGCCAGGCACAAAATGCCTTTAAGGCAATTCAGTGAAATTCAGTGGCACCTCAGTTTAAGTAACACTTTATAGAACAAGCGCAGAATCAGTTGTCTTAGAGATCTGTACAAGTTCCCCTCAAGGAAGGTGTGCCTTGTTCAAAACTGTGTATAACCTCAGGAAAAAGATGACATACATCTTATAGCTGCAGGGGTTTCAGCTTTCTCAGTTTGCTTCCCATGATTTAATTATCTACTCAAGGAGATACCTTACAGGGCCTTATGTGAATACATGGCTAAAAGAAGACACAGATTTCTCTGGCATTCAGAATGGTGGTATAGATGTAGGGTAATATTTTTAAAATCTGTTGTTTTAAGCCTTATAACTGTGAGACCTTATAAACCCTTCAGCAACAAGACTAGAGAGCTTACCACAGCTCTAAGAGAGAGCTAATGGAAGAATGTCAGTGTACTGCTATTAGCAAAGCTCCCTAGCCAGGAGAAAATGGATCTTTTCTATCTCTGTTTTAACTTTGATAGATATAAAATTGAGTATTCATAAAGCAGTCAAAGGTTTGGAAGCTGAAATGAAAAGAAAGTATTTTACAGCACAAAACAATCAGGTTATGTGGTGTGAGGTGGGCCTGCCCATGGCAGGGGGCTGGAACTAGATGATCTTCAGGTCCTTTCCAACCCTAACTATTCTATGATTCTAATTAAGAAAAAATGGAAAGTAAGGGATTAATGAATCTTGACCATTCTGATTAATGTCTCTAGTCAATGTTTCCAGGCCTTCCACAATCCTGGAAGACAAATAAGGCATCAGATAAGTTTCAGACTTGCGCTTCTTGCTGCCGGGTGCTAGTGAAGTCTTCCCCAGGCAGTACTCTCCTGCACATAAATAGCAGTGTTGGGAAACATGGGACCACAAATAGAAAGTGCCCAGTCTTCTGCTACTCCCAGATCATACTCTTACTAGTGGACCTGTACTTCACTGTGCATTCTTGCCCTTTCTCTGTCCAGCAGGTTTGATTAATCTTGCCACTTATCAGATCCTACCGTTTTATCTCACAGAGTAGGATAATCCCCATCAGAATTAGCTGCTCCAGTGTCTTGCCCTAAATGATCCCCTGCAGTGTTTTATCATCATTAATTGGCAAAATGCTTTAGATCTTCCTTAGATGAAAAGGAAACTGCTTCATGGAGTCTCAATCTGTCAGCAGAAGGCCAGACAGGGCAATCTTCTGCTCTGCATGATAGGGCCCTGAAGCATTTTTTCCTGGGAGCCTGATTCCATGTAGAGAGGAGTCTTTTGAACATATTTGCCCCGGTGTTTTTTTCCAGATCCTCTTTGCTCAGTAAAGTCAAGCTTATAAAATACAAGTGTGTACTTTTATGTAAGTGAAATAGTCAAGAGGCTGGGCATGTGGTACTTTACCAGGCAGGGGTACACCAGCAGTGTTCATTGTGGTGCCGTCAGTACTGCCAAGCTGTATTTGGAAGCAGGGGAGCCCAGCTCTGTTTGAGCAGTAAAACCTCTTGCTAGTACTGGAGATGGTGTGATACTGCTCATGAAGACCCCGGGGACAGCAACTCTGTATCCCGGAGCCTGGTTTCTGCTCGGTTGTTCCTTTTCCAAAATTGACCCTTTTCTCCATTGTATGTCACCATTAAATCCTTTCTTGTTTCTGACTTGGTTAAATACCACTTTCTTTCTATAAATTGTTGTTGTCAAAATGGAACAGATGCATTTTTTGATCCAATGAACCCAGTTTCCCTCCCCTTAGCCTTCATATTGTTCCCTTATCTTTTCTCTGCACTCTTCCCTGAATATTGGAAGTTGTGAATGCTCCATCCATGGCAGTGTTCAAGGCCAGGCTGGATAGAGTCTTGGGTGACATGATTTAGTGTTATGTGTCCCTGCCCATGGCAGGGGATTGGAACTGGATGATCTTAAGGCCCTTTCCAACCCTAACTATTGTATGATTCTGATTTCTGTTGCTTGCTGTGTAGGCTTTAATTTCCAGTCATGCTTCAACTCTTGGATTTGGGAGAGTTCCTTGTTTCTTACTGCCAAACAACATCTTCACAGTTCTCTTTGAGAAAGTTTAATACGAATCAATGAAATCTGATTTGCTCCTATGAAAAACTGATTTTTTACCTTTACAAACTCCCTTTTCTTCCTGTACTCAGTGATAGTACATTTAGGATCAGGAGTATGTGAGATGCCTTTATGTACAACTAATGTATGCAGTTGGGCCTTGCTGAACTATACATTACATTTCTACATAATCTAGCCTTTCATCATAGTGTGTATGAAAAACACTTGCAGATCAGGCAGCCGGTCAGAGATTTCTGGAGGAAATGCCACTAAACACCTGGAAAGAAGTAAATTATTTCCTAACTTAAAATGCATGAAAAGAAAGATGTTAGTGTCTGGAGGAAATGAAGAGATCTTTTAAAACCAGCTCACCCAACTAAATGAGTAGAGGGGGTTTTATTTGTGGAAACATAGAAAACCAAACCACAACCCCCAAAAATATTTTATAAGACATTTAAAGAGGAAGAAAACCCTTTTTTCCCCCCTCTCAATATTTCCACATTTCTCTCTTTCCGTAGTGTTGGCACTTAATGAAAATGCCATTAACATGTTTTCTTTACTAAAAATTACACTACAAGTCTGGTCACAAAAATATTTCATATTTGACAAAAGTGATACCTTTATTTTAGTTGAATTTGAACGAATTCTTTCACAGAGAAGCCCTCTCCATCTCATGAAAGTATTTTAAATACAAGCTCTTCCTGTAGGAAAAAGAAGTATTTCTTTCTGGTGAAGAATGAGTTCTTTTCTCTACCATAGGCCTGAACCTGAGGCAAAGCCTGACCATGGGCAGTTATATCAATCTGGTGCCTGCCATAAAACTGTTCAGATTTATGGTGAAGGAACAGAAATTCAAACCATGTTGTTGTATTCAAGTTTATGGCTTAACTGGGGTGTATGTAATAGAAACAGCTGAAGTCTTGGAAGTAAAGATTCCTCAGTGATGAAGAATGAGCCTGTGGTTTGAGTACTGGGAATTACACACTAGGAGTGTACTCTGGCTCTGTGAGAGACTTCCTGTGTCTTCTTGAAGAAGGTTCTCATCTGTGTTGGGCTTTAGATCATCTCTTGAATGGGATAATGAGTATTCTTTGCATCCTTTCCTCTACTGAATTCAATTATTTTCTGATCCATGCATGTAATTTACTTCATCCGTGCCCTCACTCACATCTGCAATTCACATTCACAGCCCTGCTCGCATCACTCTTTCTCTCATTTGAGTAGTCTGGATAGAAACTACAACACTGTCATGTCATAGTCACTGACATGACTAAAGATTTCATGTCTTATTTTACCTTCCTTAAAAAATCCATTTTGATAATACCTTCATGAAGAGATCTGGTTGTATCCCATTATATTTCACTCCTGTTGCTTTTGGTTTAGTGCATGCCTGTCACCAACTCTTAATGAGAGCTTTTAATTATTATTTCATATATCATGATATCGCAGAGTTCTGTGCTTTACCAGGGTAGAAGACTATGTTTGGCAGCCTTACAGAAGGTTGGGGCAGCAGTAAAGCTCTTTTCTGTGCTCTTTGATAGCATTTCTGAGAGGGTTTAGTAAGAAACAGCCCAAATTCCTACTTGATGCAAGGGAGGACAAGGGGGCCTTTTCTGAGCTTCCTTTGCAGCACTTTCTCTCTTACCCGGGTCATCTCCTTCATATGTTTGGCATTAAAATAATGAAATCATTAAAACAAGGCAGTATTTGGTGGGCTGGTGGGTCATTTGAAATGCTTATTTAATCACAGCCCTAGGCAGACTCTTTAAGAGAATCTCTTAAACAGAGGCCTTGCCAGAGCATGGACTTGAGTGTGTCTGCCCTCCAAGCCAGCATCTGCAACCACACATAGCAGTGAATATTTGCTGAGTGGCTGCACTACCCACATGGTGACTGCCTAAACTGAGCTCTTTCATCAGGGAAGAGAGCACATCAGCAGGAGCAGCAGCGTGACTGTGTGAATTGTCATCAGAGCTCCTCAAGATAGATAAGCACCATGTTTGATTACAATGGGAATTAAAAGTCCAGCCCCAGTCACACATACTTTGCTTAATGCACAGCTGTAAGATTTTGCTTTGTAGCCAAAATGCACTTCAACTTTTTAGTTCATCGATATGTAAGATGTCTAGGAAGTAAAATGACATTTTGGGTGTCAATGTTTTGACTTTTCAAGTTGCTTTTCAGAATTACTTATTGTGTTCTGAAGTATTTACAGACAGCTTTTGAACAGGTCATTCCAAGTCTCATCTGTTGAAAGAGTGGCTTATCCGTGAAAAAAGAAAGGGAGCAGATGTTTTTGGGAGGGCAGTAGTAGGGGGGATATATTGGAGGTATTTAAAAGTAAAAGGAAAAAAACCCTAATAACCTGCATCTTTTCAAAGTCCCTTAAACCCAAAGAAAAGCTGATAAAAATGTAAAATTTCACTTGCATAAAACCCCAGGTTCAAACAGGATTTACAAAGCCTTCTGTTTCAGTTTTATGGTTCAAGTAGGTTTTGCTACATATTCTTCTTTAGAAGAACTGAATAATAGTAGCTCTCCTTACGTGTTAGTAATATTTACATTCAAATAGTGTGGAATTTTCACAACTTTTAAAACCAGGGAAAATATAATTTGTTTTAATATGCAAGTGATCCAATGACACAGGATCCTTTAATGTGCATATGGAAAGCAGTAGCGCTCCAGAAGAGACCTGCCATATTTCATCTGTTGCTTTAAAACACGTATGGTACAGGATGAAGAATTGTGCCTTGCTCTGCTTTATGACACAGTTCTTAATGGCGAGTTCCTTTTGTCCTTCTTAGGCATGAGATACACAAAAAAGCCCAAGGGATTACTCTGAACCCAGCTCTCTGACGTCTCGGGCTGTTCTGCTGAGTATTCAGCCCTCTCTTTAGTCTACAAGTCTCTGTCTCCAGTGGAATTTATAAACAGTTTGGTCAGAAGATTTATTCTTCCAGATGATTTCTAAGTGAATAGACATGAGCTCTAGCAATGGTACCTTGTATGGCATACAACCCTCTCCCCAAATGAACATTTATCACTGGTGACTAATAAGAAATGGCATTTCATAGCCTGAAATAGCCATGCTGGAGGCAAACCATCCCATTTATAAAATGCAATGCTTTCAGCTCTTTCTAATCTTTAGACACAGATTCTTAAAAATTAATAGCTTATTTTTGTAACAGATGAGTAGTCAAAAAGTGTTCCTTGTTGGCATAACTGTTGTTGCAAAATCAGTAGTAAAATCTCCTATTGACTTCCTGTGGATCAGAGATAGAGCAGTTCTAAATGCTTGTGGAAAAAATTGTCTTGAAAATATTGTTAATGAAAAATAGATGAAAGCCAATAAGTTTGATTGCACTTTTTTTCTTTACAAGAAGTTTATTAGCTTTGCTGCACCATAAAGTCTAGTTTATGAAAACGGGGGAAAATGGGAAAACCCCCCTAAAAGTTCACTAGTTTAAAGAGAAAATACATTTGTGATCTTGACTTCTCAGGTGGTTTTGTAGAATGCACTTCCAACCAGAAAATTTCAGTGCAGAATTTAGGACAAGGCTGACAAGTTGGAGACGACCTTAGAAAACCCCAAGCAGTAAAATGTTCTGGATGGGAGTGAACCTACAAGTGAAGTCTTGCAGCTCATAGGGGATTCTTACTGGACACCAGTGCCCATGCCAAGAGAGGACTGAAGCAGTGGGCAGCTGAAGTGTACAATGGATTACTGTAAAGTAGTGCTGTTTCACACTGAAATAGCATGAAATAAAACGGTTATCAATCAGCAATATTTCACTTCAGGCCAAATCAGTCTAAGGTAAAACACTTCATTCCAGGCTACATAATACTGCCTAAAATCAGCAAAGTTACATACACTTTTTCTATCAGGAAATAATCTGGTAGAGAATTTCAGATCTCACATCTCCCTTGTATCAGTATTCCTACCCTATATAAAACCTGTTCTTAATGTGTTAGGATACTGAGAACTCACAAGGAAGATTTGTAACTGCTTGGGAGGGGACTTTGGAATGTTTTAAAGCTCAGTCCTGTGCTTAGAAGAAGTTAAAGAAAACCAGTTCACACCACACTTCTTGCCCAGCAGCAGTTCTGTTAGAGCAAGTCAGTTCACCCCAGCTGTGGCTTCCCAGCCGTGCATGAGGTGTCCCTGACAATCCTCAAGGCAGGTGAGGGCACATGGCATTGAAGCACATTTTCTTCCAGCAGGAGACAGATGGCATCACTCCCAGGCTTACCCTGGTTTTCCATAGGGCATTGTTTGTTAAATAAACATAGGAAACAGGATGTGAAAACTTAAATTCATCTGAATCCATACAGGTTGGAGTCTTAACCTCTATGTGACATGTTTTTACAAGTTTCTGAAAAGCTTCATAGTTCGTAGTGCAAGAAAAATAAAAACCAGGTAAATCCCATGAAATATGGAATTGGAAGTGGACTGTTTCCAGTTAACATGCAGGAAGGGGAAGCAGGAGATTAAGAGTTCTGATCAGATTTCTGCTTTATCACTGGCATTAGTAGAAGCAATTAAATGAGAAAATTGTGCAAGATTCTGTTTTCAGTGCAGCCACTCTTGGTTTTATCAACCACTTGTTTGGAAAAGCTCCTTGGCCCTCAGCCCTTTCAGTATTGTTGTATAGAAGCTTAGACCTGCTTTTAATCATTAAACTATCTTCTCTAAATTAACTTTCATGTTCTTCCTATTTATTTGTACTAACAGAACTAGTATTCTTTCAAGTGCTTAAGTGCTGCCTGGATGGGTGGTCTTGTTCTTCTTAAAAGACCAAAGTGTTGAGGAAAACCATCAAGTCCTGACATTAATTAGCTATTTATGGCTTCTTATTAAATGTCAGATTGACTTTTAAGTGTAGTCTATATAGCTTAAAAAACTACAGGTTGTGTTCTAAAGTAGACCCTGATTATATAGGACTTACCTTATCCTCCCTGAAATGATTTCTTTCTGTAGACAACTGGATGAAAGACTTTTAGTTGGTTCTTTTGGGGCATTTTTTTTCAGTATTTCTACACTTCAGTAGGTTAAAAAAAAGCCAAATAATACCAGGCAGAAAACCAAATTACTGAAAAGATCATGGCCTACTGCATAGGCCTTCCCTTAGAACAGAAATACTCTGTTTCAAAAGGCTATAGTTAGTAACTGATTAGATAAATTCAATAAATAAACAATTTAACAGAAATAGAAACATTTCTATTCAGAATACTGAACTTGAAAAAGTAAGGGTGAGATTCTGCTGCTATCAGTGGCAATCCAGAATGCACTAAAACCAGTGGAAATAGTTCAACTTCCCACTTGTGCAAAATCAGTATTAAACCCAAGGACCCCATTGCAAATCATAGAATCACAGGATCAACTAGGTTGGAAGTCCTTTAAGATCATCAAGACTGCCAAGTCCACCACTAACCCATGTCACAAAGGGCCTTTTCTACATGTAATACATAAACTGGAATAATTTGTAATAGTATGTTCACTTCTTTTGTACTCTTAGATCCTAAAAAGACTTAAAGGTTCCAGTGAAAGGTCACTGTGCTTTGTAATTTTTGATAAGGAAATGATGGTCTTTCTGATAAACATTAGTACATATATACATAGAAATAAGTAGAATCTTTATAAACTAGTTTTTAGTTTGATATTTAAGTTGAGCAGATGCATTTCTTAAGTAAATCAGAATGTGAAAAAGTTTCAGAGTAGTGGACTGTAACCTGCAGGAACTGCCCTCTTTGTGAAATGACATGTGGAAAACAGCATACAGTCCAGCTGCACAGTGGGCCTTAAGGGCTGATATGGAACTGTGACAGCTTCTAGGGAAGCAGTTAGTGTGCCTATCTAGTTAAGATGCTCTCCTCCCCAAAACCAAAAGCATTTGAAATGAGAGATGGATATGCCCCCTTCCCTTCTTCTGTTAAAAAGAGAAGGGCTAGCTCACACCTCCATGGTGTGGAGATGGAGTTCCGTTTCCTCAACGGGGCACACGGATTCTAGATCACACAGAATCACATTGGAGACTCCAGCACAGATGTATTTTGTGCTGGTTTTCCAGTGGTCTTTGCTGGTACCTGTCAGAATTCTTAATGCTGGCACTGAGGCATAACATAAGATCCTATTTACATCCTTCTTCTATGAATATTTGTATGTATTTCCTGTTCCAAACCTATCTTGATTGATCTGGTTCCTCTGCTAATAATCCCTGCCCAGTTTTAATAGCCATGGGTGAAAAGAAAACTGGATCTCACAGTCCTTTGATTACTTGGCTGGCTTCCAGGCTTGGAACTTGTTCTGAAGATTTCAGGAGCAATCTGTTCTTCACATAAGAAACTCTAGGATTCATTGCCAGGCAGCCTTCGTTGTCCAGGTCAAGCCCATACTGCCAACTACACATTTACTTAGTCCTGAGACATACAATGACAGTATGTTGTTGTACCAAAGCATTGCCTCTTGGCTGAGCTGGGATAACTGACTTTGCATGCTTTTTGGTCAATGACAAGTGCAAAGCAAACACATTAACCTGAGACTCAGTGTTTAGAGGGCTAAAAACTGAAACACAGGTGCAGATTCTGCCAGTAGTAAATCATTAAACTGGATATAATATTAATAAACATTTAAAACCCAAAGTGCTTAACTGAAAGCAAGAAAAAGGGGCTGATTCATGAAGGCAAATAAGGTAACAAAACCAACTCTGTTTTTTAAGATGGGGTTTTGCTGGGTAAAAACTGGCTGAATGCCTGGGCCCAAAGAGCGCGTGGGGTTAAATCCGGTTCTCCAGGGCTCAGTATTGGGGCCAGTTCTGTTTAATATCAGTGATCTGGATGAGGGGATCGAGTGCACCCTCAGTAAGTTTGCAGGTGATATCAGGTAGGGTGGAAGTGCTGATCTGCTTGTGGGACAGGCTGCATGGATGAGCCCATTTCTATGTGCCTAGTAGTTTTCTCAACAGAGGACTCAAAGGAAATCTAATTTGAAATGCAGGTTTGTCTTACCCCACCCCCCAAAAAAACCCCAAAAGCACCCAAACTAAACTTCCGGATGTACAAAAGTTTGTTTTTCCATTGTGACAGGGTTGGGTTTGCTGTGCCAAATTTTGATATGGTGCTCTTGAAATAGTGTTTTGCAACAACTTGGGATGTATTTATTCAAGTAAAGAAATGTGGATGGAGAAATGTAGTTAACTAAGTTATGTTAGAGAGTGGGAAAACATACCGTCTTTTATGCAGTTATTTTGATTGAACTTTAATCTACTAGATCTTTCTTAAATAACCACTAAAATAAAGCACAGGTTTTGCTGCCATAATCATGTTTTTATCCCATCCTTTACCCTATGACTCCTCTCTTTGTTGATCTGTATTGTAAGATTTTGAGGGCTAGCTCCTTTGCAGGGTCTGTCCAGTGCCTTGCATTATCAGCCTTTAATTCTGACTTGTTGCTTGGACATCATTTTGATGCACAGGATTAATAATGTGTGGTTAAGGAGAGTGTCTCTTTAGCACATTTTGCTGTATTTAGATTTGTTGTAATTCTGTTTAGGTTCTCATGTATCGTTTGTGTTACCTATAGCTTAACACTAATAAAGGGATGGATTCCACCTTCATGTTCTTCATGTTAACCTGATAACATGACTTTTTCAGGCATCAGTAGTATCATATAAATTGAGTTTCTTGCAGCAAGCAGCTGTGGCATAGTTAACTTCATTTGCCATTCATCTATGCCAGCAAAAGCATGGCAGGTGCCATCAGCTCCTGGTATTTCTTGTGGAAACATTGTGAAAGTCTAAATGCCAATTTCATCTTTGGGGGAAAATGTGCATAACAAAGGTCAAGGTAAGCTGTCTATGGCTGGTGCTGGATGCAGCTCTGTGTAGTTGGTGTGTTAAATGAATGCTCAGGAAGGAGTTCTGGATATTGCCATTCATAAGATATATAACCTGTGGGGACTTTATTTCTTTTCTCCTTACCATACAGAAGAATAAAGCCTCTTTTAGCTATTCCCTGTGAACACAGCCTCTTGACTTCCATTCAAGCCATAGGATGCTGTACTTTTCTATCTTTAACTTCTGTATGGTAAAGTAGGGGAATTATGTGTTCTTGCCTGCTCCCTGTTTGCTTCTATCTAACTTCCAGATCTAATCCTACCTTAGACTGCAGGGAATTCCCAGATGGACGTTCAGGCCCACCGTTCAGTGGCAGAGCTTAGTGATCTTATTCTTCCTGCCAGAGAATCCCATGGAGCTTTCACTTAGAATAGCAAAGGTTGATGGCTTCACTTAGAAAAAATAATACCTAAATGTGAGGAGAAAGGCAAGCACAAACACTGATGCGAGTACTTTAACCCTCACTGTTTCTTGTTTTGCTGAGCACATTAAAAACTGTTTACAGTTTCTTGGAGATTAAGAACAGATGCTTTATAGTGTAAGGGCCTGTCCTGGTCTTAACTCCCACCCCCCAGGTTATTTAAAAGCCAACAATGGATTTTCACAGTTTGATGACCATTGTTCTTATACACTCTGTTTTTATTATAGTACATACTCTTTACTTGCTTCCTTTGAGATTTGACTTTACAAAGCATTCACCCAGATGAACACAAGTATGTCATTTATTATTACAAGTTTCTATGGCTAACATTCAGGCCTTTGTTTTTGTGTACTAAAAAGGCAAAAGTGACAGCCTTAGTTATGCCTGAAGAATCCAACACAATAATAAGACTGGTTCTTTCATTGGGCTCCAAGGTATTCTTGCAAAAGTGCATCATTCTGTTGTGAATTGTTACAATCTTGTGTATTTTTTTCTCTCTGCAATCATTGCCATGTTTCACCACATGAATCTTTTAGAACTTGTTTTTGCTCATTCTGGTTCTGGGAGCAAGGAGAGGAATCTCCTTTGTGGTACTGCATGTGTGTGGTCCAGAACATGAGCCATACATCTTAGCTCTTTGGAAAGAACAAAAGGTCTGCAAGTAGACTTTGTTGATGATAGTATTGCAATATAGATCCAGTACATGCATGTGTCTGCTGCATGAGATACTCCCTTTGGCCTGCTGGGAACTGCATTCCAGCAGAAGACCAGATGATGTAGTCATTTTTATAAACCAGAAGGTCTCACATTTTGTGTAGGTGCATCTTGAGTGTTGGCAGATGGGTTCTTCAAGCCTCTGCTCTCTGCTTTATTTCCTTCACACTGGAATAGATTTAACCTCACCTGAAGACACAGCAGGAGAGGGCTTATTATGATGTGTGTTACAGTACAGGCAACAGCCAAAATTGGTATCATGCAGCTTCCAAAGTAACCTTTATTATTGCACAGATGCGGTTGTGGCTTTCTACTGGTCGCCAAATGCTCCCCTTGCTTCTCCAGCACTAACTACAAGTCCCTAAGGACAAAAAGGAAAGAAAGGAAAGAAAATCACACAGATTATTTTCTCTTCCTTTGAGTCGTTCTCTTTCTGCACCCTTTGGTTGCATTTACCATTCCCCTGGGGTGCTGTATCATAGTTGCCCCCAGATTCTCATGGATTGTTCATTCCTACTGTATTTACATACATTCTGTGCTGATGTGCCAAAAATCTCTTCTCTGATTCAAAAGCCACCAAGAGAAAATTGCACAGTGAATGTTAAAGGCTATTTAGAACAGCCTGTAGGACAGGAACCGAGATGAAAATACCAGCAGTAATATATTACTTACCTAGTGGGGGAAAATCTAAGTGTGACATGCTCTAATAGGAGTATATTTTTGTAACAGAACATTCACCCTCTGCTTTTTGGTTCAGTGGTTTGGATTGTGGGTTAGGTGGAATGCTCAGCCAAATTACCCCATAAACAATAATGAATGATGCCCAGTCTCTCCTGTGATGACTGTATTAATGAATGTACATAGTCTAACTGCACGTCTCATGTTTGTATTTTATGCATAACAAAATGTTTATGTGGGAGAACTGAATCATGTTACCTTTACAAAGACAAGGATGGGAAGGAATGCTTCATATATCCCATTTTTCTAGTACTCCCTGAAAGAGCATTTAGTGCAACCTTCAGTAGGAAGTAATGTGACTGAGCTCCTCTTGAAGCTTGAAGCTTCTGCCTTCAAGCAGGAATAGCTGGGCCATGCTTCTGGCAGATGTTGATCTGATGTGTTTCTAGAGACTTCCAGTATCTATATTATTCCCTGACAATCTAGTCCAGTCCATGGTATCTTTATCAATAGAGAATTTATCCTAACAGCTGACACTAATCTACATTGCTCGTGCTTAATCCCATTTATTCCTTGTTGTCACCCACTAGGGACATGGAAAATGTCCTCCTTTGTCAGCAGCTGTGTATGTGCTTAAAAATGCTTGTGCCTCCTCCCCTAAACTGTAAATGGACGCATCATAGAAAATAGCAGAAGCTACACTGAAGGTGTGTGTAGCCATGTGAATTAGATTGCTCTTTGTACTGCTGAACTGTATACTAGCTAGCATCCTCTCCTCATGTTCACAGAAGCTTTAGTTCATGAGTATATACACTGATGTTTACACACACTAATGATAGGAGGACTGAGGACTTAAGGAATCAGAAGCTAGCAGAAAGATAAATCCTTTGAAGCTACTTCCCCTCATCTTCTCTCCACTTGGGCCACACAGGTCTAAAAACTACATTCAGATCCATAGGGATGCATATGAAGAATAGCTAATAACTTGCAAGAATAACTAATTCTTAGTTTTACAGAGTATTTTTTTTTCATTTGGAATTGTAAAGTGCTGTAAAAACTCAGATAAATTCAACTTATCTGTATTTCCTTTGTGAAAGATGCCAGCTTCACAAAACAGGAAGCGAGACTAGATGGGTTCAACACAAAATGGAGGATGATTAAAGCTAGACATAAAGTGGTCCAGTTTTCAGAAGGTCTAAGCCCACCTTAGTGGTACACGTTTTACAAGTATCTACTTATGGTCACTAATAAAGCTGAATTGGCCAACTATTGAAAAGGAAACCAACTACTTAAATACTTTTTTCTCATCTTCTACAATTAATCTTTTTGGTTACTAGAATTATTTTGCTACTTTCGAAACACATTTCCAGAAGGTACTGAAAGAAGAGATGCAGCAAGGCTATTTGCTGCAGACTTTGTGGCTTTATTACCTTCTTGAAGTCTTTTTACTTTGTGTAAATACAGGCATGCAGGAAAAGCATAGTCTGTATTAACCATTGGAATGAACATAAGTCTTAGGTGGTTGACCCCAATCTATCTTTGATGACAACTGAACAAAGAAATACAAACTCACTTCCATATGTTGCTCACTATTTGCACTCAAGCAGATATCTAAACATTCTGAGAATCTGGTCATTCAGCATTGCAGGGAAACTTCAATGAGCTTTGGGGGCACAAGGGATGCAGGATGTGGCCCCCTAATGTGAAGCTTGCCAAGCTAAAATTAGATGCATTAAGGAATTTGTAAGGACACTTGCAACTATATTTCTTCTCGGATCCCAGTGACATTCAACAAAATCAGTCTGTGTCTTAGACCAGCTGGGGAAAAAGCCTTTAAATCTTTCAAAATCATTATTTGTTTCAGAGCTAGACACAGGCTTGCTGCAAAAACTTTGTTTCTCTGTAATTGATGGGTTTTAATCAGCCTTTTTACCCTTAACATTTTAAGAGAACCTCATATCCTGACAAAGTTAGGAGGTAAAACTGACAGATCCCTGCTGTGTGAGGACGCGTGGTTCCATTTTAAATTAAATGCTTAATAAAAGGAGGTAATTTTCTTTGGAATTTTTACAGTTCTGACTTGGGCCTTTTTTTTAGTTCCACATTTTAACTTTTCATTGACTTCTTCACTGGGTATTAAAAATTCAAACCCCATAGACAATGTTTGTTTCTGCTATAAACCCCTCATACTCTGAGACCCATCCCCAAGATGTGTATGTTAAAATATAGCTTTTTTTTTTTAATGGAGATTTTTGAGCATGCCAGGCTGGGGTTTTTGTTTGGAATTCAGGCAGATTCAGGAATAGGCTAGGATACACTGCAGGAGATGGAAAACTCCTTCTTGACTTAGGCTGATTGGTTATTCGTATACTGTGAACATGTGCAAAAAGCCTAAACTTCTGGCTATTTCATAGTGTTCAGGTCGAGGAAATAATCATAGAATCATAGAATCACAGAATAGTTAGGGTTGGAAAGGACCTTAAGGTCATCCAGTTCCTACCCCCTGCCATAGGCAGGGCACCTCCCACTAAACCATGTCACCCAAGGCTATGTCCAAACTGGCCTTGAACACCACCAGCGATGGAGTTGAATTAATGAATTTGAATATGAATTGCAATGGAATAGTTGGGAAAAAAGGTAACTAAATAAATGTTGGCATTGCTGTTATAGGAGTGGTGCGTAAATGCCTCAGGCTGCAGTTAGAGAGTCAGATCAGTTCTGAGATTTTTGCAGTCCTGGGTTTATGGGCGTACTTGTTTGTATGACTTTGAAGCATATCCCCATTTGGTTTCCAAACATATTAAGAAATATGTTTTCTAACATATTAACTTTCTACCCTATTAGTTGCACTAGGAATTTATAAAGCTGAAGCAGCTAGGAGACTGTTTTTGTCTTTGAACATCCATCTTAACCTAGCGTTCTATAGTCTTTCTTGATACCCTTAGTCAACTGCCTTTGAGGTTTATTGTCTGCAATGAAAGCTTTTTACGTTGGATTTAGCAGGAAAGATTTCTGGGAGAAGTTGGGAGCGTATGGATTATAGGAACAAACAGTACAACCACATTGGATTGCATGAGTCAAAGGAGACTTAAGTGCAAAACTACGAAGATGGGAAAGTCAAAGGTAAAGCAGGACAAGGAGTGATGGGTTCAAACTGCAACAGGGAAAGTTCAGACTAGATATAAGGAAGTTCTTCCCTGTGAGGGTGCTGAGGCGCTGGCACAGGGTGCCCAGAGAAGCTGTGGCTGCCCCATCCCTGGCAGTGTTCAGGGCCAGGCTGGATAGAGTCTTGGGTGACATGGTTTAGTGTGATGTGTCCCTGCCCATGGCAGGGGGTAGGAACTGGATGATCTTAAGATCCTTTCCAACTCAAACCATTCTATGATACTATGAAAATTGGAGTGGTTGAACTTGATGATCTGGCAGGTCTTTTCCAACCTCCTTGATTCTGTGGTTCTGTGGGTGAGCTGGAATGTTATCCCTTGAGTAGTGCACATGTGCATTCACATAAAAACTGGGTAGTTGACACAGGTAGAGTGTTGTGTGGCTCAAGGCCACAGAACCAGCTGATGAAGGTGATGAGTGTGCACCCTGTGGCCTGGCATAGATGAGGCTCTGTTTCCTGCATCTGTTTTTCTGGGGGAATGAAAGAGTTAAAGACTTGGTATCAAGCTGGCATTCAGTTGAAGATGGCAAAGTGTAGAGAGTGCAACAGCTCCCTTAGCCTCTTCAGTTGTCGCTCTTGAGAGGGGTTAGTGGCAAGGAAGGGTAACACAAACTTGCTGCTGTACTCCAGGGTGACTGAAAGCAGAGGAATAGTGACTTTCAGAGGTGCAAGCTGCAACCTCCACAGTTGATAGGACCCCATTGTTTGTGGCTTTTCAGCTGTCCACATTGAGGAGCCTACCTGCTTTGTGAAAGAGACACACAAATACACAAATTGCTCACACTGGAACCTGCATAAAGAGTAGTATTACTCATATGTGTAAGTGCTTGGAGCTTGGGGCCTGCAGTGTAATGCCTATACTTGGTCCATTAAAAGCTACTTTGTTTTCCTTTGAAATCTCAGTTTTCTCCCTTTCCTCCTCTTGTGTATTTATTCTCATGCATTTGTAAGACTTCATTAGCGGTGCTGCTCTGGACCTGCATATCTTGCCACCTGTAACAACCCATGGGACACCATCAAAGCTAAAGTTCTTTGTGCAGAACCAGCTCATTTTTTCTTTCAAAATAACAGGATAAACATATCAAACACAGCTTTGCTTTTTTCCTCTGGTGAAAGCAAGGAAATGTCTTTGGAAAGGGTGTTTTTGATCATATACTGAGGAGAAAGAGTGGCTTTGATGATCTGTTTAGGAGTGAGGAGACAGCCTGGAAAGGGGAAAGTTTATTGGGTACTTGGAGGGAGCAGCGTGTATGAACTGTCCCCAGTTCTGCAGTGCCACTATTTGAATGTGTTGGTTTGTTATTTTGGGGGGCTTTGGGGGTTTGTTTTACTTTGTTTTTTTTTTAGAAGGCAGCCTAAAGAGCAAGCCCAAGTCACCTGCCTGCTCCTGGAATGCCAAAAGCACCAGAAGGCTGGGGCAGAGGGGCTGGGGAGCAGTTCAAACGCTGGGACACAGCGCAAATGAAAACATGACTGCAGCTGAGGACCATTTCCTGGTATTTCACTGCTGGTTTTTAGCGGGTCTGGAAAATATTAAATTGGCCCCAGAGGGCATTTGAAAAAAAAGACTCTGGAATTCTGCAGACATTGGCTGTGTGTTTTTCTTGGAAATCCAGCTCGGTTATGTAACGTGTTTGGGCTTTTGAAACTTTCCTTTCTTTTCAAGGTACCACCAAAGCTTTTGACTAACATTTTCATCATTATCATAAAGTAAGTTTGAAGTCTGCATCTTTACTTCTCATGAATAGCTAAGCTGTTTGGAGAGCAAACACAAAACCTGAACTATTCTTATTCGCATCTGCATCTATGCACAGGTTTGCCTTTCTGCTGTGTGAGTCCCACTGAAAAGCAGCTTTTGACAAAAGACAATGCTTTTCAGCTTATTTACTTTCAGGGTGAGACTTTATTTGGGGTGGGAGAGTTAAGGACATAACTATACAGGGGCAGTTTAAATGGTTTAGCATAACTCCCTTTTCTTTCTAATCTTTCCAGGCACATACACTGGGATTATAGTGCACATGTCTTTCCATTATGTTTCCCAGACATAGTGAAGTTGTAAAGTCTGCCACATCTGTCTGTCCTTTCTCGACCTCCCACATTTTTGGCTTGGGGTGAAAGAGCAATGTTTCCCCCCTAATGGATGGCAGAGCAGGAAAGGGGGTGTTCCTGCAGCTCTGAGTCGCAGAGCACGATAAATGACATCTTTTCTGAAACCTTTCAAACACTGGTCCCTGTAGGGGTAAAGTTCTTTTGGTTAGGTTTTATTTTTGGGGTATCAAAAGGAGAGGTTAATGGAAGTAGTGCATAGAGATAAGAGAGCGGGCAGAGTGTTTCTTTTTGATATATGAAGGTTGTTCAGTTCTTTCTTCAAAACAATCTGCAGGAATAAGTTTATGTGTGTGTGCTGGTCTCAGGGAGGTTACAGATCTTGGGTAAGTGCTGGGTCATGGAGTTCAGTTCACAGTTCTGGATGGGAATTTTGTTCACACAGGTTTTTTCTAAACAAAGCTTAGAACAACTTTTAAAAGTATCTCAATGTTATTTATTAGAGGAACAGAGCAATTAGAGGAATTTTGACATATAAGGAGGCTCTGCTTGTCTTGGGGAACAATGTCTCTAATATCCAGTTCTCACATGGGCACACTGAAATGAGGTTCAGGTTTATTTTATTACACCTCCCTCATGCACATGTTGTAGTCAGATCTGGAATCTGATTAGGATATTAGTTGGGATATCTGATTAGAGTATCTGGATCCTGATTAGGATGAAGGTATTAGCCCCACCATGGCAAAGCTCATATTGCTTATTGGCATAAAATGCTGTTGGTACCAGAGCCAACCAGTGTACTGTATAGCAACTTCTGCTGAGATGAAGCCATGGGCCCTGATGGGGAGCACCCACAAGTGCTGAGGGAGCTGGCAGATGTCATTGCAAGGCTACTCAATAATCTTTGCTCAGTCATCATGGCTGTGAGAAGGGCTGAAGACTGGAGGAAAGAAAATGTCACTTCTGTCTTCAAGGCAGGCAAGAAGGAGGAGCCAGAGAACTAGAAGCTGGTCACCCTCATCTGAATCCCTAGGATGGTGATGGAGCAGCTCATCTTGGAAACCATTTCCAGGCACATGAAGGACAAGAAACTCCTCAGGAGTAGTCAGCATGAGTTCGCCAAGAGGAAGTCATGCTTGACCAACCTGGCAATGAACTGATGTATCTGGTAGGGGAGGGAGAACAGTGGTTAGTGTCTACTGGGCCTTCAGTGAGGCCTTTCACACCATCTTCCATAACAGCCTCAGCCCCTCAAGTTGCTGCTGTAGGGGCTGGATGAGCAAACATGAGGTAGGTTGAAAACTGCCTGAATAGTCGGGCCCCAAGGGTGGTGACTAGTGACACGAAGGCTAGTTGGAGGCTGGTAAGTAGTGGTGGACCTCAGAACTCCACTGGTCCAGTCTTGTTTGACATATTTGTTAGTGATCTGCATGATGGGGCAGCAAGTTTGCCAGTAACACAAAGCTGGAAGGAGAGGCTCATAGGCCACCTTGACCAGATGGAGAAATGAGCTGACAGAAGCCTCAGGAAATTCAACAAGGAGAAGTGCAAATTCCTGCAGCTGGTGAGGAACAATGCCACACACCAGTATATGCTGGGGCACCAATCTGGAAAGCAGCTTTGCAGAATAGGACCTGGGGGTTCTGCTGGACACCAAGTTGGACATGACCCAGCAATGTGCATTTGTGGCAAATGTGGCTATCAGTATCCTGGTCTGCATTAGGTAAAGTGTTGCCAGCAGGCTGAGGGAGGTGATTCTTCCCCCTACCCAGCACTGGTGAGTCTATACCTGGAGTGCTGGTTTCAGTTCTGGGCTCCCCAGAACAAGAGAGACATGGACATACTGGAGAGAGTCCAGTGAGGTGCCATGAAGATGATGAAGGGACTGGAGCATGTCTCCTATGAGGAAAGGCTGAGAGAGATGAGACTATTCAGCCTGGAGAAGGCTCAGGGGGATCTCATCAATGTCTGTAAATACCTGAAGGAAGGGTGCAAAGAAGAGGGAGCCAGTCTCTTTCCAGTGATGCCGAGTAACAGGACCAGAAGCAATGGGCATAACTGAAACATGGGAGGTTCCCTCTGAGCATAAGGAAACACTATTTTACTGTGGGGGTGACAGAGCACTTGCACAGGTTCCCCGGAGAGGCTGTGGAGTCTGCATCCTTGTAGATACTCAGAAGCTGTCTGGACGTGGTCCTGGGAAACTGGTTCTAGGTGGCTGTGGTTGATCAAGGAGGTTGGACCAGATGACCTCCAGAGGTTCCTTACAACCTCAATCATTCTGTGATAAGTTCATATTTAATGATTATTATACTGAGTCTGGAATTCCCTCTGGAAATATTAGTCCTGATAAACCTATTTCCCCCCCAACTCTGTATACTTATGTTCCTTCTCAGGAGAAAAAACACAGTATTTTGGAAAAACTATTAGCAGCAGTGCTGTTCTAGTTACCAGACGTAGGGCTTGTGGCTGACACCAATGCATCACTCTACCATTGCACTGGTGCCACCAGGTGTAGGTACTGCCCTGCGTAGCTGAGGTACCATTTCACCTCCTCCAAAAGAGAGCACTTATTGTCTTCACTCTTTAGAACTGTGTGCTCCCTCTAACCTCCTTACCGAAAAGCAGCACTGTTTGTGCAGACTCGGAAAAATGCGAAGTGATACAGAAGAGCACATTCCTTCTCATTTTTCCTTGGCTCTTGGATTGTGCCATTTAAAAGCACTCTGCATAAAATGCCGTGTGTTGCTGCTCTCCCAAACACTGTTGATTGAGCTCTGTTCAAAAGTGGCATAGGTTGATCTATCCTATTTCATACTTATTTCTTTTTTGGCAGCCCAAGCAGAATGAGCTGGCTGCCCATTTTTCTTCTAAAACCAGCATTTTTGTTATGTCCAGATAATCTGAATAACAAGAAACAGCCAGTTAACACATGCTCCTAAGGCTAATGGGAGTCTTTTTGGCACTCATACATTGGAATAACAAAACTGGTCAGTACAGAGGGAAGCAAAGTATTTGAAGACCAGAAGGCTGAGAATTGCACAACCCTGACAATATGTGCGGCATTTAGGAGCTCCTTCTGTTCCCACTGGAACAATGCTAAAAATTCCCTGAGCTTTTGAAAGAATTTATAATAACTTCTGTGCAATCCATTTTTTACCTCTGTAGATGTTCCAGCACAGAAGCGGGGTCATGAAATGAATACAACTTCTGTGCTGCTCAGTAAAAATAATAGCACCACAAGGAAAATGTTCCTTTTGCCTGACTAATCCCTCTCCCACTGAATAACTGGCTATAATTTCATTAATGACTTCAGACTGATGCATTTCCTGGAGAGCTAATGGCAGGCTTGATGCTAAGACAGCTTTGCCTCAGGCTGTGGTCATTATCCTCTAGGAAGTGTCTACGTCTTAGCCACAGTTAGTTAATTTGAACTTACTACACATCTGTGCATTTGTTATTGCTTCTTGCCCCACACTTCTTGGTCTTCCCCCAAAGGCTGATGCCCGCTTTTTCTAACTGTTGACAATGGTGCAGACAGTAGGAGCAGGGCTTGATAGTTAAAGAAAGTCTTCTGTTCCTGTTTACTTAAATAATGATGGGTCATTAATGTTTGACAGCCTCTCCAATAAATACAGGCACATTCTAGTTTCTTTAAAGGGTACCCTTTGCATTGCAAATATTGCACTGGATTGGGTTGGGGGAATAAGTTCCCTGAATTACCCATGAATGGACTTTGAGAGCATTTGACATGTCAAGGATAGAGTCACTACCTTGTGGAACCCACAGATAAAAACCCCTGTGTTTTTTCATACAGGTGCCAGAGTCAAGGACTAATCCAGAGGGGAACTTGGCATTTGAGTCCCAAAATGGGCCTGGTTACCTCTGTTAAAGAAAGCTGTAATGAAGTTCCACGGTCTCTTTTTGCAAGCTTACTTCAAAAACTGCCCAGTTGCATTTGAAGAGTCTATATGCGAGGGGAAGTGATAGCTTTAACCAAGAAAGCTATAACCTGGGTCATCTGCCAGCAGCATGACTTTGCCTCTTCTAATTCTTGATTCTACTTTGGTGTTGAGAAAACAAATACTGTTGTTTGGGTTTGGGTGCTTTAATACTTGAATGAGCAGCAGAGCCATATGAAACATTGGCTTGATTAGTTCAGCGTTGCAAACCTTTTAACACATACCAAGCCATATTTAGAAGATTACAGTAGTTAAAAGCAGGATCAAACCACTGAAGCAATATAAGTGATCATTCCAGTGAGGTAGAACAATGAAAAGGCCTTCAGAAGGGGTTGACATTTCCATATTTATGCCATTTCATTCCTTTCTGCAGAGGGATTTCAAACCTGTCAATAGCCATTCCTATACTGTCAAAGTAACAATGGTACAAACAAGCTGGAATAGTGTTAAAACCAGTTTAATTACTTTTCCTTTTTAGCTGTATGAAAGTCATTGTTTTGACCTAAGTCATAGCATACTGGGTATTATCACAACAATAACGTTCAGAAATTGTTTTTCACCTCTTCTGTTGCTTGAGGAAAACCATACCCCATTGACTCAGTGCCTCCAAATCTATTTTAAGATGGCAGAACACTGCAATTCAGATGTTTGGAAATGGGTAATAAACTCTCTCTGCTGTTCAGTTACAGACATCTTCTATAGCATGACAGTCAAGTAAATGTGTCTTGAATTCCTCAGGATGTGTCAGGGTCTGGGAAACACTGATGTATTCCATGTCCATTTTAGCAGAGGAGGAAACTTGGAAACCCAAAGAAAAGTGAACAGAAACTTTTTGCCCATGATCCCTTCATTATATGGTAGCAAGAGTTATCCAGTGTTACACCCTTAGGTTGTGGTGGGAGCTACATATTCTCAGCCCTGTTTTGTAAAGCAGCTGTACCTTCCATAGAGATGGAGATCGAAGAATTAAACTAGGCAAAATCATTTCTACAAACTCGAATTGCATGGAGTAGCAAATGTCTTTGGCAGAAAGGGAAGCAGAACCCTCATCTCTAAGGTTACAGTGCTGTGCTTTCATTACATGGTTATCCTTCCCTTAGCACTATGTATCATCCTTTTGCAGGCAGGGAAGGTAAGTTCTGTTACAAACTAAAAAGAATGAATTCATGGACCCATGCAGGCAGATTACACAAAGAAGCAGGAAATTCCTGTAGGTTCTCCCGTTCTGAAACTGTTTTCGAAGTCATTCTTGGTGTCAACTTTAAATACCTATTTTTCTCTCTCAATTTACTGGGGTACTATCATCTTACTTTAGTGACAGATCGCTGGAAAGCTCGCTTTCCTTCTGCACAAAAGCAGCGAAGACTGTTATGCGAGTTCCTAATTTTGCCGTTACTGTATCCGCACCGCTCAGTGATCCAAAAACCCTCCCACCAGGATAAGGGAAGGCTGTATTTCCCCAGCTGGAACACAGAGCTTTCGGCACCGGCTCTCTGATTTGTCGTCCGGGCTCCGGAGGGGGCACGGTGTGGTCAGCTCGGGAGCACGGTAACAAAAGGCGAAAGCGGAGCGGGAAGGAGCTGGGAGAACGGGAGCGCGGGTGGCAGCCGGGGGGGGCTCATGAGCTCCGGCGGCGGGTGAGCCCCGGGGAGCTCATGGGCGGCCGGGCGAGCCTGGCGAGCCGCGGCACCGAGACCCGGTCCCGGCCCCGGCCCCGCCGCCGCTCGGAGCAAGGAGGAGCCGAGACCATGATCCAGGTACGCGGGATGCGCTGCCCCGGCCCCGGCGCGGAGGGGGGAGGCGGGGCGGGTGTCGGCTGCCTCCGAATAGGCGCCTAAATCGCTTGTTTTGGGGGTAGTTATGGAAATGGAGTGGCCGAAAATAGGGATAGGCTGACAGTCCTGATGTACACGTTAACTTTTCGCGGGTAGGAAAGTTTTGGATCAACTTACTGTTTTAAACCCATTCGGTCCCAGCGATGGGTTCCCTTTGAGTTCATGACTGTGGACGGCTATGAAGGGTTTTGATTAGCTTATGGGTTTAAACCCATTTGGTCTCGGTGATTTGCTCTGGCTTTGAGTTTATGGCTGTGGACAAAACCAGAGGAACTGCCAGAATAGCAGCCTCTCAGCAGAGCTGCAAGCAGGAGGTACCAGAAACCTTTCCAGAGCATTGTCAGAGTCTCTCAGCTCCATGCAACTCATTCCAGAGGCTCATTCAAGCATCTCTGTTTCTGGTTTGCTAAGCAAACCTCTGGACCTTTGAAGTTTCACACACTTCTTTCTGGGTTACCTCTGAAATTTTGATTCAACACTATATTAAATTCATTTTAAGCATATGTGTAAATGTTTTTTCTGACTCGGGTTCAGCACACTCTAGCAGTCTCCCTCTTCTTTTGCATACTTAACCGAGCAACCGCTTTCATTTCAAATCCCTTCTGAACACATACCAGTTCTGATGAAACCTTCTAGGATTAGTTTCCCAGAAGTTTATATAGAATATACCACACAAGTGGTAAACATGCACTAAATAATCTGTTCTGCTTTCAAGCTCCCCTTGAGCATCTCATCAGCACTCTATCTGTGGAACCATCTCCATCACTCTTGTGTCTAACATTTCAAACCAAAGAGCTGCCAAGGAAATAGCAGAGTGTGTATGCTGGTGCCAGAGTCGCTTTCTTCTGAGGTGTAAGATGGCCGGCTTTCAGTTGTAGACAAGTGGCTCATTTAAAGGGCTGAAATATTTTGCCTTCTCTCAGAATTAAAAGAAGGAGCTTTATTCCATTTGAAAGCATATACAATGATCTCCAGTGATCTCTTGCCAAAGAAACATTAGCCTGTGACCTTATGCACCGTATTAAACCTGAAAAATCATAATGTTACATTGGAAAGAAAAATTACTGTAGCAAATTCCTTCCCCCCGTCCCCCTGGACTGATAAGTATGAGTTTTCTACTCTTAGATCAAGGACCAGGACTCTGATTTTAAACTGCTAATGGGGCACGTTTTGCTAGAGGAATGATTACTAACTAGTTATTGCACACTGACTCAGTTGGCACCTGGTAGCCCCAATTTTACTGGATGCTCTTGAAACACATTAAGAATATATTCCAAGAGCCATGCTTATTCATTTTCATGCTAGTTGTTATATTACAAGGACTTAGGATGGGTAACCCTATTGCTCTGAAACAGCATCCCACTGCTGTGTTACCTGTTCCCCATGGCAGCTTTGCCCCACCACACTTTGGTTCCTGCCATTCTTAGAGTCTGCTGCTCAGAAGGCTCTCCAGGTAGCTGATGTTGCTAATATTGCTTAGAAGTAACTCCTTTGAAGCTAGATTTTAAACCCATGTTTCTTCTTGATTCTTCCTTTCCTTGTTAAGATATCCTGAAGGGTCAAGAAAACCTGAGCATTAAACCTAGGGGCAAGAGAACAAACTAAATGACATTAACCTCCTCTCTCTGTGACGCTTGAAAGAACTGGGAGAGGCTAACAATAAGCAACATGATAAAGAAATCTGGTGGTTTCCTTAGCAGCAGTCGTATTGATTTAGCAGGGACTGCTGTGGCTAAGCAGAGCTTCATCACCCTCATACCGAGTTCCATGAAATGGATGGTTTGCATTCTTCTATTATTATATATTAGTATAAATCAAGAGTTTCTTCTCTGAAACCAGTTGCATTTAATCAGTTTTAAATTAATATGAGTGATGGGGGAAGCTGGGCCAATAAGTCTCAAAATATTGGTTATAAAATGAGTTCAAATGATGGGGTAGTCTACAAAAGCTGGCATAGGCTCCAATTTATGCTGCTATTAGGGAACAGAAAACATGTGGGCAGGATGTATTAACATCAGTGCCTTTATTTTACATCTGGAACATGAAAAAGGAGGCAACTGGCAACAGCTTTAAATATGAGCTTTCTCTATTGTTGAATTTCTATTGATCTTTCTCCTCCAGCAGGAAGATACATAATTATACAATCTGCCATCTGAATTGCTACCACAGGGGGTTGCAATAGTTGTAATATTAGACATTCTGCCTCAGAATATGCCAAAAGGTCTTAATTCAAAGTTGAGGGTAAAATAACATAAATTTGACCCTAGGAAGGTGTTTTAAAGAGTGATGGGATTTGTTTGTTTTGCATTTGCAAGGGAGGGGTATATCTTCCTAGTAGGGTTACACTAGACAAGTAAGTATTTTTCTCTTGGAATCAATGGAATTAGGCTAACTTAAAATTGGCACATAGTTGACATTATGTTTTTTGGTTAGGCCTCATCAGCTTTCTGTGAGGACCTGCTGTGGCAGTGACTGCTGAATTCCCTGTTCAGCGTAGACTGGAGTCAGGACTGAATGCAAGCACCAGCTCTGGTTCAGGTGCTATAGATGAACCTTCCTGAGCAGATCTCAGCATTACCTGAAAACCCATTGTCTGAATCTTTACTTTTTACCCACTTCTTTAAATTCCCTTTTTCTCTGTGTATAATATTGTCAGGGAGAAGGAAAAACATTTGTACCAGTCCTACTGTCTTACATCAGCAAGGAAAAACATTTGTACCAGTCCTACTGTCTTACATCCGGTAGTGGAAATGGAAGTGCAAAGTAAAGTAAATCAAGTAACTTCTTCAGACTTGCTCAGGGAGTACATAACAGACTTCAGGTCTGAGCCTCACTGAAATTCTTTTCCACTGAAACATATTACTTCTGGAGTAATGAGTTGTCACTTGTGCAAAACAAGGAAAAGGCAGAGTTCAATGGATCTCTGTACTGTCTTCTCCATACAGTAGGCTTCTATGTTATATCTTGTTATCTCTGACTGGGTGAGTGTGCAAATGTGAGGATGCTATGCTACATCAGAGGGTAATCACCAGCATCACTCAGTCCATAATCTCCCTGCAGGAATATTCTGGCTTCTGCTACTGAGGATTTATTTGTACAGATGGAAAGAATTGGAAGCAAAACATTTCTTCCAGGAAGAAAGATTTTAAAGGGGGTTTGGATTGAATACTAAGCAAATAGCAGCACTGGCCCAAAATGCCCACAAGTTCAGAAGTCTTTAGCATCATTTCCTTGTATTGTATTATAAAACAGAGAAGTCAGAATAAAACAACAAGAATCTTTAATAATTTATTATATATTTTTGCCGGTGCGGGCCAAGGTGATGGCAACCATAGAAGACCCAGGTTGGAGCATTGTTAGTCAACCTGTGTGCAAAAAGCTGATGAATGCTCCATCCATGGCCAGTGTTCAAGGCCAGGCTGGACAGAGCCTTGGGCAACATGGTCTAATGTGAGGCATCCCTGCCTGTGGCAGGGGTTGGAACTGGATGATCTTAAGGTCCTTTCCAACCAATGATTCTTTGAGTCTATGATTCTATGAATCCTGTAGGCCAATCACCCTTTTGTTAACAAATGTATCCTTTCATCTAAAAAATACATTCTAGGTGAAAGCCGCATAATGTTTATTATTGTATGTAGATAGAAAATCCTTTTGACTATGCATCTTGGTCCCACTCCGTTACTATTACTTAACCAGTCAGGTTAATTCTTGTAATGATAGCCCTGTTGCTAAGCTTATTTAGTATATGAGAATCTTGGGGAAGCCAGTTTACTTAAGACTGCACAGTGTGCAACCGGGGTTCTTTTTAAGGTCCTCAGTACAATATCTGGTTCCTTCAGTGCAAGCTGTCATGCTTTTAATAACCAAGGAAAGGAAAAAGCCTTTCAAAATCCTCACTCAACTGTACTACTGTGTCAGTTAGGTTTCCAAGGGGTCTCAGACAGGTGAAGCACACTGGGACATAATGGCTGTTACTGGAAAGAATTACATTTTCACCTCAGTATCCTGCCTTCTGTCTGACAGCTGTGACATGTCCTGTGGAAAACAGGCTGGATTAAAGTGGTTTTCAACAAGAGGGAAGCAAAGGCATTTTTTTTTCTCTGAAAGATAAAGGCAGCTTCAAATTATAACAAAAATAATTCCTGAGAGGAACTGAGAAGCAAGAAAGGATTTAAAACTCTTTTGTTCGTTCCAGAAGAATATTAAGGGTATAGGAGGAATGTGAAAGGTTCCCAAATGGCTCAGTTACAGCCCTCAAGTGATGTCCGGAAAGATGAACAACTTTCCCATGAAACTTAAAATAGAAAACATCTTCTTGTTTTCTTTTTTATAGTTTGTGGGTTACTTTGAGCATTGCTTTTGCTTTGTAATTTCAGAATAGTTTTTTGCTACTGACTACGAATGGTAAATTGTATCGTTATAAAGAAAAAATCGTTGTTGGTTCTGGTTTTTAATCTAAATAGGGAAGTTTCTTGGATCTTGGATGGTCTCTGGTTGTCCAGAAAACTGAGAGAATAAACGTCTCAGAGAAATGAATGTGTTGACTCTAAGTAGGTACAATCTGCTTCAAATCTAGCTAGTTGCGGGCAAAGAGGTTGAATGGTTTCAGTCACCCCCCTACTCCATAAAGCCATTTCTTTGCACAGATGGTTCAGATCACAATTCCGTCCCTGATACACATTGTTTAATCATCCAAACCAACAATTAAATTGTCAGAATTGTTATTTAAAACGTGAGTTCTTTTATGATATGTGGAATGAGAGGCACACTCCCTTTCCTGCATCTCCTTCATTCTAGCTGGTCCTTCCTCCTGACCTTGGGGCTGGATGCATGTCCCACGGCTTTCCAACAGCAGAGAGAGCTCCTGCAGATTGTAACACATGCTCAAGTAACACTGATGCCTCAGCAATCCCGGCCTCCCTCAGGGGAAAGTAAAATGCTAGCTGCTTTCCCTTCCTCCTTCACTCTGCTTTACTTCTAGAGGAAGTTGAGGGATCATGCCATGGTTGAATATGTACTAAGCTCCATCAGCAGGGTTTTTTATTCAGCAGAGCACTTGAACATAAGCAGTTTTTTAAGCCTGTGCCTATACAATAAAATACTTACAGGCTCATGTGATCTTGACATCTTTAGAAATCGAAAATGAATTTTAGGGGTGACTTAAGATATTTTACCGAGTTAACGTTTAGGAATGTTTCATCCTCTAGTGACTCATGCATGGTGCTGATCATAATGAATTTCCCTCTCCTCCCCAAATATAACAACACTTAGCATTATACTCTCTTCTCTTTTCCTCTGAAGAGAGAACTACTTGATATTTCCTTTTGCTTTTTGAATCCTAAGGTACTCTTACAAAACCAACTTTCTTGCCCATTGCCCTCCTTCTCGCCCTAGTGTGGATCCTGGGCTGCTTGGGTGTGAAACTATGTGATGTATCCTGGTATAGATTTGCATTTGTTTAACACTGTTATTTTATACTTTAACATGCTTAGTTGTTATGTTATAATATAGGCCCTGGTTTACATAGCTGCAGTTACTGAGGTGGAGTCTGATTCTGTGGCTCTTACAGGTGTAAAACTTTCACTGCTGTACCCAGCTCTTTGTGGATCACTAACAGCATTGTAAGAGACTACTGGTGTGACTAAACCACATTAGTAACATTTAAGAATCCTGATTAAGTCTCATACAAAGCTGATAATGACTGTTGTAAAAACTCCAGGTGAGTGAAGGTAACTCTTACCCTGAAAATAATTTATAAAGGGTATAGGATTGTCATGGTTCAAGCCTCTCAGGCAGTTCACTCACTCACTCCCCCCTCTTTCTTCCCCACAGCTCCCGGGGGGATGGGAAGGAGAATTGAAAGAATGCAACTCCCACAGGTTGAGATAAGAACAGTTTAGTAACCAAGGTATAACAAAAATCACTACTGCTACCACTAATAATGACAAGGCAAATACAAGGAAAGAATACAATCGCTCACCACCTATACCCAGCTGGACCAAGAAGTGCATCCCCACTGTTCTGGGTCTCTGCCCTCCGTTTTTACATCCTGGGCATGACGTGCTGTGGTATGGAATACCTCTTTGATCAGTTTGGGTCAGGTGCCCTGTCTCTGCTTCCCCCAAGCCTCCCCTCCTCCCTGGCAGAGCATGAGGCTCAGGAAGTCCTTGGTCAAACCAAAACATTACCAAGCAGTAACTGAAAACATCGGTGTTACCAGCACTGTTCCCAGGCTGAAAGTCAAAATCACAGCACTGCAACAGCTACCAAGAAGGAGAAAAATGGCTTCTACTGCTGAACCCAGGACAAGGGTCCTGGCAGTTCAAATACAAATACCCTATATGAAATTCAAGTCAGATTTTAGGGGGCGTTTTCATTTTTAGCATGGGTGGTAGTTAACAGTATTCTTCATGTTAGCCTTCTTGTGTATGGGCTGGGTTGGGAGGACACATGTGAGAGAGACCAAGGGAAGAAAAGGAGATTGAATTTAGAAGCCAGCTAAACAGCTTGCAAGAAACTCTGTAAGCTCATATGTTATACTCCTGCTTTACTTAGGTGTATTCCTACTATCTAGGTTTGGACAGTAGAAAAGAGGCTGTGGTACATGGTGTACGGTACACGATACCACTGGGTCCCAGTGGCTGGATTTTGCAGCTGTCTTCATGTTATGACTTCATTTTATGTGACCTTCCACTTTCTAGAATTGATCACTTCTGGGAAAACCCTTTCCCTTCCACATAAGACCCCCCCCAAGACGTGAAGTCGCCTTCTCTTGAAAACAGATGAAGAGAAAACAGCAGTTTTCTTTCTTTCCTCTTTACAGCCTCCTCTGGTTTTAATATATAAAGAGCCAAAGTGGGATTAGATTTTCCAGCTAGACATGGTTTTGCCATGCCAACTCAGGTGCACACAGTGGGAATGTAAAAAGTAAGCATGTGCCCCATGCTGAGTGTGCGCTAGGTGCTTCTCAGTGTGTGTGAGGGGTGAGCTTATTCTTGTCATAGTTCATGCCCTCTCCAGTCCCTTGCAAGATTGGGAGAGGAGTTTGGTGCTGCTTTGTGATTGCTGAAGGCATTTACAAGTTGCTGTTTGACAGTGCACCCATTTAGGACTTGTATAATGGTTTTGTATTTAGAAAAAAGCATTAAACCAGTCCAGGACTTCTTGTATTTGCTGTCTAGCATTCTACACAGTCTCTGCCCTACTGTCTCACCACTTTCTGGGTCAGAAATTACTATTCTGCTTAACTGGTAGCTCATTTTTCTTGGAGAATTACTGTGAGGCGTGTTTATGAAGCGGTTTTCTCATTCAATGACCTGCCTGTTGTAAGACTGAATGTGAAAGGAAGTTTCACCTAGAAGGCAAAGGGCAAATTTTATCACCGTAGAAGGACAGCAGGGATGAGAATCACCTGAAGTGAACATGCATATCTTGGTGCTTTGTGTCTAAACAGTTACTTTATAAAAGCTGTGTTTGAAATCTGTTCACATGATCACTGAGAATACCCCTACCTTCAAAATGAGCAGCATACCCAAAGTAAAACTTGTCTGTGAAGTCCTAGAGGTTGTTTTTCAAGTGAAACAAATGACAACATCGGATGTTACTTGTGTGGAAATTTTAAAGTCATCCTTTTGCAGATTTTCCATTGTCTGTCTCACAATGCAGCACTTTTCCATCTTGGCTCTAATGAAATTAATGGAATGATGAACAGACACTTAACCAGAAAAACTTGGTAGGACACCTCACAACAGATCTTTTCACTTCAGTTTATCTGTGCTTTAGCCATCAGTCAATACTGCTTTCTGTAGTAATAGGTTCCTGGCTATGCATTTTATTCTTAAAAGGTCTTTGTAATTAAAGCCAAATACCACTGCATTGTGGATCTCCCCTTTTGGGTTAAGTGCACAAATATCTGTTTCAGCTGTCACAAATAACAGAGATGACAAATGTTTTAGCGAGTCATATGCTACTGTTGTTTATCAGAGCTCTTCTTCTACAGCAGGAGAGAAAAAGCTAAAGGAAGCCAGAGCTAACTGAAGTGAGTAGGTGCTGTCACTCATTCCTGGCCTGTTTCAGTTTATAACATGAATGAAGCTAAATGAAGAAGTCTTTAGGGTGATAGGGTAAAGTGAAGTTGTTGGGGTATTAATTTTAAGTAATGCAACATAAAACAGGAAGGGGGTTGGAACTGGATGATCTTAAGGTTCTTTCCAACCCTAACTATTCTGTGATTCCATGATTCTGTGATCATGATGGATCTAGGACACAGCCCAGAACTGTTCCTTTCCTTAAGTCACAATTTTTAATAGTTGAATTATGCTTTTTTATTTGTTGCCTTACACATGGTGTGAAGTCAGGAGCTGTGACACATAGCACAAGACTGATCTTTTTGGTTCCCATGTGGATTTAAGGATGGAAGGACTAGGTTGGTTATATTTTGACTGTAGGAGTTGCAAGAGCTCTATAAAATGCAACTTCAAGCTCTCAGAGCTAGCTGGCTTTGCCCCTTTCTTACTTCCTGCCCTGAGAGGACTCTCATCCACAAGTGGGATGTTCAGCCTGGAGAAGAGAAGATTCCAGTGAGACCTTTTTGCAGCCTGTTAGTTCTTTAAAGAGGCCTATAAGAAAGACGGGAGACTTTTTAGCCCTGTTGTGACAGGATGAGGGGTGATGGTTTTAAACTAAAAGAGAGATTCAAGGTGGATGTGAGGAAGAAATTCTGTACAAAGAGGGTGGTAAAACACTGGCACAGGTTGCTCAGAGAGGCGGTGGATGAATCATCCCTGGAGACATCCCAGGCCAGGCTGGATGTGGTTCTGGGCAACCTGGTCTGGTTGGAGATGTCCCTGCTCATTTGCAGGGGGGGGTTGGACTGGATGAGCTTTGGAGGTCCCTTCCAACCAAACCATTCTGTGATTCTATAAACACAGCCCTGTCCTACCCGAGTGCATGTAACACTGGAAGCATTAGCTCTCCATTGCATGTCTGGCAGGAATCTGGAGCACAGCTGATGGAAAGTTGATTTTGGATCTCCACTGTTATCCATATTTGCCATATGGTTTGGCTGTGCCACCAGGGCATCAGGGAAATGCTGTGAGTGATATTAAGGGACAAAACACATGAAGAGATTCGGGGCAGTATGTGGAAATACTGTATGTCCTTTCCTTTCTGTTAACTGGTGGAGAACTGCCAGTGATGAATCAGAGCTTGATGTCACAAGCCACTTCTTACTTATCAAAAGCAGTTGTAAGGGGGACAGAGCGGGAATGTGCTGTTCAGCATCTTGTTTCTGTTGCTCCTTGATCTCTGTCATCCAGCTACAGAGCACTAAGAAAGAGCCTATTCCTAATGCTTTTTTGTTGGCTATCCAAGCAATCAGAGCCAACAAATGCTTTTTTTCAAAGTAATAGACTCTCAGAAACTAATGCAAGTTTGGGACTTGAAAGAGCAAAAGGTTTTCATTATGTTTTTAAAGCGAATGTCAAACATAAACTCTTTTTCATGTCCGTATAAGCCCAATGGGCATGGAATGCCTGCTTCCTGCCAAATCTGGTATTAACTATGGCTATCACTTAGAGGGAAATTAAAACCATTTGGATCTTTGTCCTTGAAGGCTCCCCATAGGATTTACGAAGGCTCTCTCTAGATTTACTGCAATGGCAGTTCATGGGGTTTCAGTGATAGGCTGATTGTGCTGTGGTCTTGAATGCAGTAGGTGCATTTAAGCCTATGCACAGTGGCAGCAGGACTAGATGTGGGTTTGTGTGTGCACTTATATGTGTGTGAGAGAGAAAGTTCCATCAGACAGAAGACAAGTGTATTCAACCTGAGGATTCTGACCTGGATTTCACACAGCTGTAATTTTGGTGTGTGGCTAAACAAATGGTTATATTTTTAGCCTGTCTTTAAGGTATTTGGAACAGTTTCTTCTTGCCTTTGTGCTTGAGCAGGAGAAAGTGGTACTTTGTGCATGGGTGTTGATGAGCACCGTAAGAAGAACTATAATCACATGCAAATGGTTGTGAGTGTAGCACTTCCCTCAGCTCTGCCAGGACCAAGTCACCAGTGGCACTGGTAACTTGAGGGAGAGCTGAAGTCATGATGGGTCATGGTGGATCATCAAGGGGATGTCCAACGGCCAGTCCCTTGCCCTGTGGTTGGAACTTGCCTAAGTAGAAGGATGCTGAGGTTTGCAGTTACTCTGACACAAAAGTGTGTCTTCTGTTAACTGCTATGAGACATTTGACCCATAACTTTTCCATGGGTCGGTCCTAACTTATTTCCTGTTGAGATCTGGATAGTTGTAGTTGCATTAAGTGTGTCCCCACCTGGGAAAACAAGAGAATCTGTTGGCTCAAACTGAGCAAAACTTGAAGGATTTTAGGGTTCCTGGATTCTGGTGTTTTAAAACCAGTGATCTGAAGACAAAAGCCATAGTGTTCTTCACTGTGGGACCATGTCAAAACAGCATGGGGATGGCTTTTCTTTCCTCAGCCTTCATTTGGAAAGAATCCCTGTTTAGGAATGCATTTACCCATGTAGCATGAAGGCTTTAAGATGCGAGGGTCTAGACAAAAGGAACACTGTCAGAACTCTCAAAAGAGTGATGGGATAGCCTCTATGTCACCATGCCATGACACTTGGCTGTTTTCCTCACAGAAAAAGGAGAATGTTTTTAATGTATCAGCTGAGATCAATGACTGCACTGAACACTCATAAAAGGAGAAATGGATAAACACTGTTTTGAGAGTAAAAAGCTATTTTCCTTATTCATCTTATTTCTCCCTTGCAATCCCTCCTGAAAGGCCATTGATATTCATTAAAATGTAGAACTAATTGACCAGAACCAAGTGCTTGGTTTCACTGTGGATGGCCCCCATCTTCAGAGGCAGAGCTTCTTCTGGAAGGGTGGAAGCTAAGCCTTAGGCAGCTCTGACTGAGATTCCAGCCATGCTTGTTTCTTCTTGAGCTTTGCAGCTCTATTGAAGTTGTCAGTGTAACAGCATTGGAATGTCATTCAAAGACTCAGCAAACCTGAACAGGTTTCAGCAGTGTTGGAGGGCATTAGATGGAAAAATGAATTAGGTGGAACTCGCCACAGTTTGAATTGTTTTAAACTCCTTTTCATTCCAACTCAGACAACTTTGGTTGCAAAGGACTGGCTAACAGGATTTAAAAATACAGCCTTAACTCTCTGAAAATGAGAAAACAGGATGAGAATGATTGACATTGCTCCAGGATTGCACATGGAATAAAGCGGGAGCTGTGCTGAAATTCATTGCAGATTTAATAATTTCCTCTTAAATATTCAGTTTCTCTCTGTTGCTTCCACGCACTGGGGAAATTTTCATTAAGAAATTTATGTATTATACCTTGTCACAGAAAAGTAAAAGCAAAGAATAAATAACTAGCCAGAATCCTTGTTAATTCTCCCTCAGTTGTATTTCAGTGCTGTCTGCAGTCTTTTGATCAGTCATCATCATAAATTTTTACAGCCAAAGATCTTAACTGAATTATGGCCTTCATCACTTCTGTATCTTGGATGTGACTGCAAAATAAAATCTGGCTTATACCTGTCAAACACTGAGAGAGTGAATATGAAAAGTGCATTTTCACTCTATGTTTACTGAGAAGGAAGATTGGAGTTGGGAGTTTGTGCTGTGAAGCTGGGATCCTGACTTGAATAAGCATCAATTCACAGAGATTTGACACAGATGAATGGACTGCTGGCTGCTGGATTCCTGAAGATTCTTTGAACCTCCATTTTTGGCTAACGGTGGGGGGAGAATCACATTTTGCCCTTCCTGTAATAAGTCAGGAAAACTTGCCACAAGGCATTCCTTCTCTAAACCCTGTTGGCAGCTTGGGCCATTAGACAGAAACTGGGAGCCAGGGTTAGGGAGGAAACCTTGCCAAGAAATCCTAAAAATAGAAAGCTGAAAAATATTGCTGGTGTCACTGGAGCACTTACACTTCTCATTACTTTTATACCATGGCCTTAAACGCTATGGAAATCAGGATGTGTCAAAAGCATTCTTCTTGCAGATTTAAACGCCCCCTAAACTTGCAGGCTGAGCACTGAGCTGTGCATCGTGGTGCTGTAGATGGTAAGGAACCTGACTGCCCTCACTATATAAGGTAAAATTTGGAAATCCTATTACACAAGTGATTTCCCACTCCCACTTCACCCCTTGTACTGTCCTTTGAGCTGAGGGGATAATGGCACTCTGGAATGCAGGGCAAATTATAGTTAAATTGCCCTTGATCCAAACATTAATACTGTTGTCTTATTTTAAGGGAGATAACTTTGCTGTAAGCTACATTTTAAAAAGAAAATACAAACCGTCCCTATTTAATATATAAATAATTCTAATACTTTTTAAAGGCTGTGCATTTGTGTCCTACAAATGACTTTTGCCTGCTCTTTGTAAGCTATTTTTCATGTATGCGCTTTCTTGTAGACTACGAACAGTTCTAACACTGTAGGAGCTGCAGTGTGTTCAGCAAGACATAGAGTGACTATTTACTTCATCATGCTTCCACTGAAGATAAGTTCTTAATGGCTATAAAATGGCTATAAAAATCAAATGACTTAGGAAAGAAGGGCCAGTAAAGTGTTACTGCTTTGTTGGTAAGATGGGTTACTGGCTTTTATCCTGTGTTTTTTTCGCCCTGGATACTCTAAATAAATGAAAACATTGTGATGGTTCAGAGAGTAAGAGTAGAACAACTGAAGAATAAATAGAATCCTTATAGGGACTGGGGTGAGCCCCATATTGTGGCTTTTTTTTCTGTGCTGTCTTTTGCATGAGAAAAGGCAGAGGTTGACTGCAGTCATGCTTCTATGTTTTGGAAGTGGCAAAAAAGGGATGTATCACTCAATGGTGAAGGAAGGTCTTTGCATTGAGCTCATACGCTTTCTTACATATGTTCTAGATCTAGCTTAGCTATTTGTTTTCTAGCGTATATGCTAAGTAGTATGGTTATTTTTAAAGAATATCAGACTTACTAATCAGAAACCTCAGCATCAACCTCCAGCATCAGAATGTTGTATTTTCTATTTTATTCTTAAATGAAACGACAGGACAACCCTATTCTGACTCCTACAGAGTGTACGTGTTGGTACTGGGGGTGCAATGGATTAGAAATCCAAGTACCTTTTACATGGTGAGTTCTTGTTACTATTGTTGTTGCTGTTGTTGATGATAATATCAATCATTTTGAAACCCATCTATCCATCTTCTGGACCTACCAGGTAAGAAAAAGGTTTTGTATGTGTGTCACCTGCAGATTAAAATGATACCTGTGGCATCACTTAATACGTCCTCTGTCTGCCTTACTTACTCTTTTGGAGAGACTTCTCAACTGATTTTTCAGGTATTTAGCTTCAGGAGCTGTGATGCCAGCATCCAACCACGTATCCAAAATCCTGCTAAGAGGCTTCACTGCTGTTGGAGAGGGCTGGGCTCACTGAGTGCTTCCTTCACAGTTCTTACAGTTTTAGCAGTGTCCAGAGCAAATAGATCTGGCAGTGTCTGAATCACTAGTGGACTGTCTCTAAGTACAGTCTTTGCTTTCATGGGTTAGGAGTTCTTAGACTCTTTTGCCTAAGAAGGAGCTTCCTTCCTTTGGCTGAACTCATGCTGTACCTCAGAGGAACACAGAGGTTGGGGAACTGAGGAAAAATACAGTATCTAGTGTGATATTATGGCAACTGGAAGAGCACCTAAAACTACTGATTATAATACATTCTTATGGGCCACTGGACTATGGCTGTTTTGAGGCACACATTCTGACTTGCATTGACTGACCTCTTTTTTATTGACTGGAAAGATGTCATGCAAAAAGCGTCTGCGAGAGAAGCAAATGACATTAAGACAAGGTAGAAGTCTACATAAGGGATTATAACCTGTTTTGTTTTTCTTTTAAATCTTGTATGAAAATGTTTAACTGGGACATAACGTGAGCAGTGGAATATGTATGAGCTTAGTTCTCACAGTTGAATACCATTCAGAGTGTGGGAAAAATGGGAACCTTGCTGTAGAGAGGCATCTTCTGAGCCAAAAAGGATGACATCCGAGACCTCAGATTAAAGTGTAAGAGGAGGAAAGAGTTGATAATTACAGCATTGGATACATGCAACTCTCAGGACATAGCAGAAATCATAGGTTCCAAACATAGCTGGCAGAGTGCGCCCAGAAGTAAGTTCACAGGAACATATTTACATTCCTTAGAGGCAGCATGAGGCTAACTGGGTTTAACTGCGGTGCTAACCAGGAAGAGTTCAGGCTTTTGAGATGATCAGGTGCTGTCCTTTGCAAACCAGTGCAAAAGGCAACATAATGTCTCACTTTCTGTCACATTTAAGAAAAAAAAAATCCATGGAGCAGTTTGATGTTATTTGCTGCATTTATTCTGTGTTCTAGAAACACTGTCCTGGGGAGCTGAATAATCAGTGTCAGCAACCAAGTGCTCTGGCTTTTGCCCTTTGGCTTTTTCTGTCTCAGTGTGTTACACACATAGAATCATGGAATCACAGAGTGGTTTGGGTTGGAATGGACCTTAAAGCTCATCCAGTTCCAAGCCCCTTCCACGGGCAGGGATGCCTCACACTAGATCAGGGTGCTCCAAGCCCCAACCAACCTGCCCTTGAACACTGCCAGGGATGGGGCAGCCACAGCTTCTCTGGGCACCCTGTGCCAGCGCCTCAGCACC
>JASSUY010051425.1:854-13036 GCA_032466535.1 Forpus xanthops | reverse complement strand
ACTGTAGTGAGAGGACAAGGGGTAACGGGTTCAAACTTTAACAGGGGAAGTTTAGATTGGATCTGAGGAAGAAATTCGTTACTGTAAGGGTGGTGAGACACTGGAATGGGCTGCCTAGAGCAGTTGTGAATGCTCCATCAGTGGCAGTGTTCAAGGCCAGGTAGGGCAGAGTCTTGGATGGCATAATTTAGTGGGAGGTGTGCCTGCCCATGGCAGGGGGGTTGTAGCTAGATGATCTTAAGGTCCTTTCCAACCCCAACTATTCTTTGATTCTATGACATGAAGTGCTCTATGGAGGGACCCATAGGAAAGGTGTAAAAAATCCCAAGCACACAGCTGCAAGTCTCTCTTTGCCTTGTATATACAACTTGCTGTCCCAGTCAGTCTTTCCCTTATGTTTATAGAAGTGGCTTATGCCTCTAATTTTAGCAAATAAAAAAGACAGAGAATTATTTGAGATGGATAACTTCTCTGAAGTAATATAGACATTTGGTGCTAGCTTAGTTTTGGATTTCTGATTGTGTCAGAAGCAAGGCACAAACAGTTAAGAACCAGGGGAGGAAATAGGTTTGCTATGCCTTTAAACTCATTAAGGAAAAAATATATTGTAGGAATACAAACAAATGTCCTGGATTTTCTTCCAACATTGCATGGGTTTTTCAACTGAGAAAGGACATCAGTTCCAAATTTCTGGGAATTATTTAAAACGGGATTACATGAATCTAGTATGGAGGTAAAAGGGAGCAGATATGAAAATCTCAACTAAATTTTTAAAGGTAGTTATAGGCAAGCTAGATGTTGGAAGTGAGGAGAGTCAGTTTCAGTCATTATTCACTATGGCGTGTCAGAATACAGATGATACACTGTTAGTTCTAATGCCATCAGTGTGGTTTATCCTTAGCTCTTAGACTAATACTGGAAAATGCAATATTCTCTTAGAATTATAGCAAACCCCTCTCTTTGTTGAACTGGTTAGTCAGAAAAAAAACCTCAATTCTATGCCACAGAAATATCTTGGCAGAATTGTTTCCCAACAAGGAACAGAAAATTAACTTTTTCTTTCAATGTCAAAGTAGTGATTACTTGCATCATGACAAACAACAATTGTCTGTGACAGTAATTACTGACATCATGTTATGATTTCATTATAAAACAGGTTTTTAGTAAATAGCTCATAAGTATATTCAGGAAACAAAAGAGAAAATTAGATAATGAATGTAAATCATATTTTTCTGCTTAAATTATATTTTCTGTGTAAATATCTGGTTTCACGAGCAGGTTAATTTATTGGGTATTTTATTGACCTTCTGAAAATCAATGATTGAAGCAAAAGATGCTTACCAAGAGACTAAAAAAGTGAAAACTTTTAAGGAATCTTTAAAAATATTTGTGTTTAATAAAATGCATTTTATTTTTTTAATCTAAGTGTGTCTAATTTCAAAACACGAAACATTCCGTGCTTTGAAAGACTCTGCTGTACATAGAATTTGATAACAAACTCTGTAATATTTTGGGGCCAGAAACATTAGTTATCTTGTGCCCCTGTGTGGCCAACCTAGACAACAAATTCACTTTCACATAGCTATAATGAAGTACCAGTGTGTTGTGGGAGAAACCAGATTTAGGTAAATTCACTGTTTTCCATTCTCAGAGGAAAGCTGTTAATATATTCTGCAAGGGTAAATTGGACTGATACTGCTCTGTACAGTTTGTATCAATTTTAGTCACAACAGATACTCACCATTATGCAGCGATGTGTTAATCTGAATATTGCCCAAAGCAACTGTGACTTTGCAAAGCATGCTGCTACAAATAGAGCATCTGACAGCACAGTATTTGCACACTAAACTCTAAATGAAGAATGGCAATCAGAAAATCCAGCTTATCTGATAACTAAATGCTTTAAAGACATATAAAAACTTTATTAATTTCATCATCTTTAGTCATTTGAATTAAAAGTATATCACTGAAAGTCATCAGAAAAAATTTAGACAGCAAAAAGACCTGAAGCTCCTTTAGACACTGCTTTAGAATTGGGATGTAATGTAAGCCCTAGTATGTTTTCCGAAAAGGGTTCATGATTTCTTTTCCATACTTTCTTTCCCAGAAACTAGAAGAATTTATTCTACAAGCTAGCTATTTGCTGAATGCTAAGAATGCAAAGCAATTCTTGTGACCTCCTGACATGAAGTAATTCTAATCCTTTTTCAATAAAAAGTAACCTATTACACAGGAAATAACATTACAGCCTCCAACATAGGTGACACACGGTTTTGAGTAAAGTAATAGCTCTTACTGCTTCAACTGGATGGAGTGGATAATGTCAGACAGAGATGTGCAGGACCAGGAGGAAAGTCCAGAAAGCAGCTATCACTTTACACTCCCAGCATCACCTTACAGCAAAGCATTGCCATGTTGCTGTCAGAGGAGAACTAAATTGCAATATTCCTCCAATAAAAGCTGTTAGCAGAGGATAATTAAACTCATTTAAATGATAAAATCAATATAACTCATGAGGAGTTTAATATCACTTGTGTGCTCTCACAGCAGCTACTGCAACACAAAATACATGCAAATGAAAATCCAACTCATGCAAGGTTTCTATGGAAAATTATAAAAAACCAGTTTAATATAGTCTTCTATTAATGTCTGGTAAAATATAAGAAAATTAAGGCTGAGATAACTGGCTTTCCTGCAACAAAATCACAGAATATCTAAACTTCTAGAACTGAAGAATTCAAAGAACACAATGTGAAAATTAATACGAATCTATTTTCAGTTACAGTTATATGCATACTATCTACTTCCCTATGACTGTTTAATATTGCATTTTCTGCTATACTATTAGTATGCATTAACCTGTTTTCTTCACATTATTACTTTGTGTAAGCAGCAGTTAATCATCCTATGCTAAATGTCAGCCCTTATCTTTCTGGAATCTGACTTTTACTTTTTAGATGTAAAACCAGAAAGAAAAACTTAAAAAGGAAAAAGGTAATCTTTTTTAGTCTGAAAAATATTTAACTTCAAAGTCTGAGAGACAAACCACGTTATACATCATCAAAGCAGAATCTTTAACATGCTAGAGGTATTTTTGTTTTCCTTATCACAGCTCTGAAACATTAACTCTTAATGCATGAATTATCAGTTTTTAGCTAGAGCGTTACATTAACTGTGCAAAGCTTTAAGTGAAAAATCTACCTAAAACAGGCACTAGGATTTATTGAATTGCAAAAAAATAAAATTGATTTTTTTTGTTAAATCAGTAAGACAACAAAAAGGACTAGATTCTGAAATAAATGTCAGCAAGATTTTTTAGTGACTATTCAACAGATGACTTCTTCAAAGCCCTTTTATCAAGATAAAATTTAAAATACTGGTACTTATTCAGAAGATGGAAACTTCTGACTCAATAACCTTAAATAACTTTCAACTAACTTTAACTTCAGAAGACAGAATACATGACTTAGCCTCTCAGGATTACTGCTGCATATTACTAAAAAACTGCACGATGTTTTATAGAGGCCAAAATTTGTACCTAGAAAATGACATTACTCCTTATAAATAGAGAAATATTCTCAGCCTAAGTAAGGCTGCCCATACTATTTTGGAGGCTAGGTTTCCTAACAGTGATTTCTTGTTTGCCAGTTTTCCAGAATAAATATAATTCTAAACCTCAGGCATAGCAAATGCAATAAAATAATTCTCTGATGCCTTGTGATGTGAAGCTGATACCATGGACATAAGTCTCCAGGTTTGCAAGAGATTTACAAGCAAAATTACACAGCTAAAAGCATCATGCACAAGTATGTGTAACAAAACCTTAACAAAAAGCATGCGTTTCGATCTGTAAAAACAGATCCAGAGAATCAGAACTTGGTTTGTAGCTGATTAGAACAGTTGCTAAGGGCTTTTGGTTGCTGCGGGCCCAAAACTATGCACTTGGAAACAGGCACTCTTTTACAATCATAGCTGATAATACGTAAATTATTGCTCCATTTTGTAGAGCTTCAAAGATTTCAGAATACTCCAAAGGGATGTGAGAAAAAAAATATCATGGACTAAAGATTCTTATGTGTCTAAAAAACTCCTAATTTATTAAAGTGATGATGATTACCAAAGCTACCTCCATAATTTTGCATGCTTGGTTTGAAATCCATAACCAAGATATCAAAACTTGAAAACAGTAGCATTAAATAAATTTTAAAATATTTATAAAGAAAACACCAGCAATAAGGGAGGGAATCCTTACAGCAATATTCTGGAAAATAAAATGATAACAGTTTTCTAAGTATTGAGGGCAAATATTACTGTATTTAAGAAATAATATCCAATTTTCAAGGGATTTCTCTCTCAGATAGAGAGAAGATTAAAGTGCTAGACTGAGTCTCTGCAATACAACTTCCACCCTTTTTCCAGAATGTTTCCATCAGTGCACTATCTTCATAAAAACTACAGAATTTATTTTCTCCCTGATCAGCATTCACACTTTCAGATAAAATTCTTCATAATCTTTACTGTTAATATTTAATAGCAGTATGAAAAAGTTCTGAACATCAGTATTATTTTACTGAATAATGCCACAAAAGGAATTATTAACACAGTTTACCCCCTCAAAAATATTCTAAGAAACCAATTTAATAACCAACTACCATCAAGAAGCAACAACTTCTTGCTATCATTTCTAATTCCCACAAAACGACAGCTATTTATATAAGGACAGCCTATGGAGCTGATTGACCTGCTGCAAAGCATCCACACTGATCAGCTATCATTTCACCAGATAAAAAGATTATTTAAAAGCACCACACACAAAATCTAAGTCTTCTAAAAATGAGAAACTGCTTCCTGCCTATTTTGCAAAAGGTATGCAAGAGTACTAATTTACAGCTCCCACCAAATTAGGTATGGTTAAACAGACACATCTTCGAGCATTTAATCCTTTCACTGCCATATCCACAGAGAAATCATTTTCTCAAACAAATTTGTTTATGAATATTTAATCTGCTTTAAGGATTACAGCTAATAATGTCAGCTTCTAATGGTAGCTAATGTATTAGAAAGATACATAACCATCTTAAATATTTAATTCAATCTTTGCTGCCTTTATTTCTGCAGATTGAGTTCTCATGTAACCCTTACATAAAACATAAAAACACAAACAGAAGAGACTGCTACTGTAAAAATACCAATATCTGAATGCAATTATAAAAGTACCCCACTGAAAAACATGCAAATAGATTACTACAAGCATTGAAAAGGTAAGGCAAAATGTGCCATTTCTACTCACCTATTGTTGTTCAATGTTTGTCCAAAAAGATCATTTTGTAAAATATTTGGAGGGGATGAAAAAACCCCATGAAAATGAGATAAAACAGAATTGCAGACCTGGCGCAGTGTCTCAAATTGCATTTTCTCTCTTTCTTTCCTTTCTATTTTTCTTCACCACCTGTCGTAAAAGTCATTTATTTTGCACACACCATCAAATGCAAACATGCCAATCAAGTTCCATATTTCTCCTGGTCTCTGTAAAAACTGTGCTTAAATGAGCAGGGGCTGATAGTTAATTGTACAGTCATTATTCTTCTAATTCAGTCGTAGAAGATTTAGTTCCCGTGCGGCTTTCTCCTGACTGTAGCAAGAATTCTAAACAGCAGTAAGCTTTTTGGGCATTCCCAGCTAAAGTGTGAAGCTGAGCTGCTTTCATGTACTCTACTCATATTTCTCTAAGCCTATTAAAAACATGCAGTGAATAGATGCTGTCGTCAGGAGTTTCAGCACATCTGGCTGCCAGCAATAAAATCTCAGAAGTAAAAAAATGAGGACAAGGCATCCTCACACTGTTACTACTGCCTAAGAGGAGGAGGATTTCTGCATCTCCCCTCCTCCTTCCCTCCCCTGGAAAATGACTAATACTGGTGGCTGTGCTTGTAGGCTTTTTTTTTTTCTTAATGTAAAGGCAGCTCTACAGGACAGAAAGACCCTCTCAAAATATTCTTCATATAATAAACAACATGAAGCAAGGAGACTGTAACAATAGACCTTTTGTCTCACAACTGAAATGCTATACTGTATCTCTCATGAGATAACAGGTTTTCTCAGTGCAAACATTTAAATGTTAGCATCAATTCATGACTGAAGCAAAAAGTATGCATTCCATACATAACTAATCTGTCAGGTACTGTACATACAGCACCAAGGCAATGATTTATCATGCCGACCTGAACGATTACTAAAAAGAATGGCTGCATTATATATGCACATTTCAAAATAGGAAGCCTTCAGCATCTTTTAAAAGTTCATTGCACAGAATCAGCCATGATGGAACCAGACAATATCAAGCTGTTATTTAGGTGCTCCATACCTGTCTACTTCCAGCAAAACCTACTGCCTTGGAAGCCTACGGCTCCAGTATGCATACAGCATATGAAGTCAAAGAGCAAGTATAATCAGTCATCTAATGGAACACATTGAGTTTCTGCAGCATAATATGCATGGCAAATATCATTAAACATATAGAAAATAAGTACCCTTGGCTAAAGAACATATTTTTCCTCTTTCCTTTTAATGCTTGTGCCAGAGGATGACATCACATAACATTACAGAATATACTCTATCATTGTCAAACTGAAAAATATCAATTAAAAGGATTTTCCTTAGAATATCTCATTTCCTAGCCACAGCTTTTAACATCTTAGCACTAATTACAAAATCTCCAAATAAGCCAACATAAAATGAGGAACATTATTAAAGCTCTTCCATTGAAAGTGATTTTAATCCCAGAAGATATGGGAACAAGCAAACTTCCAGCTAATTAAAGTGTTGTATGGATGTACAAAGAAGGCAGCGCCAACCCAAGCTTCTTCGGCCAGAAGGATGGCAGCTACAACTCAGAACAAAATTTTTGCCTTCAAAAGAGATGTAAAAGACTCCCCACCAACACCCATGTTATATATTTCCAGAAAAATTATGGAGAAAATATGAGCCAATAAAACTGTTCAAAGAACTCATGGGGAAATCTACAAAGTACTGCACAGAATAGTTTTTAATTCCTGTTTTATGCCTACAGCATAATGTGCTTCACAGAAATATTTGTTTGAGGACTGTATTACAATTTGTGGTTAAAAGTACCAGGCTATATGTATGGCAAAACGTAATTGTTGAGATCCTGGATTAGGAGCAAATGGGTAGTTATGGCTATCTTTCTATAATAAAATTAAAACTTAGTACTTGGTAACCATCATGCTTATATTACAGAGATTTCATGTTTGCAGCATACAAAAATTTGCCTTCACATTCATTGCATCAAGAAGACATTTGTTAATCTGCTGAGAGAAAAAGAGTTATCCTGTTACAAATAATTAAAGTTATTAAAATAATTATTTATCTGTTATGCACCACTAAACAGTTCAGAGACAACGTTAACCATGGAATAGGTACAAGACTAATATTTTATATTTCAAATATATCACCATTTTGCTGTGTACCTTATGAATGGTCATCATAGCCAAAATGCTTTTAAGTTGCAGTCAAGGTCTGGACATTTGACATTCACCTTTCTATGTCTTCATTTTCAGATACTTAAAATCAAAGTTCTAAAACTGCTGACAAAATGGATACTTCTCATTTTTTCATTTAATTCTGGAGTAAGGAATTAAGAGTACTCTGTAGATTTTCATGCAAGTAAAACTGTTAATAAGGAAAAGACAAAAATAAAAGGGAACTTTCAAGGGCAAATACTCCATAGTTGTTACAGACGAAAATTCACCCATAATGAAATAATAGGGGGGTTGTTCAAATACACTGGGTATTTGTAATTTTCATAAAAATTGAACTTACTGTAAGAAACAGGGTCTTTTCTATTAAAAAAAAAAAAGTACAGGAAAAGAAACAAGATTTCCTTTCTTTCCTGACCCTTCTACAGCTGTCCAAGAGACCCTTTAGTCAATGAAGAGTTCCTCACCATATTTACTATGTTGCCTATATTATTGTATTGACGCCATTATACAGACCTACTAATATTAAGCCCAGTGCTTAGTTACTTCCATCTTTTCCAAAAGACAATGGTTTGAGCTAGAAAAGTTAAGAAAACAAAGAGGCCTAGCAAAAAGAGGCTGGATGGGGCACAAAGAAGAAGCGTGAGCAGAGCAGCCTGTACCAACTGACGTATCCATCCTTTCAGAACCAGAATAGAACCTACAACCAAACGAAGTCTGTGGAACCACACATAGTATCATTTCCTGTACACTAATATGCATTGAGAACAGAGCAGTACAGGGACTAGTTACCTTATGTCAACCCTGTTAGTGATCTTCAACTGCAAATGTGTCAGCATTTTTTATGTTAAAAAATTTCCTATGATGAGGGGCACAGTGATTTAGTGTCATTTTTAAGATTTAGGAAATTATACCCTCAGCATTCCCAGATTAAAAACCTCATGTAAGAACTCTGGAAAACATAGGAGGTTGGTTTTGTTTCCTAATTTCATATTTAGCTTCCTTACACTTTAGATCTCCTTTTCTCTTCGTCAGGTCTCTCACTACATATTCCAGTATCTGTATCGGAAGAAAAGGAGGTCCTATATGCAAAGGCTTCCTTTGTAAAAAGGATTTCATAGGTATGAACCCATATTACAGGGAATGAGAAAACTAAGTACAGACAGTCTTAGCAATTACCTGACATGGCTGACAGCCTATTTCAAAATGAAAAGACAAGCCTGAGAAAAGCATCATTGGATCCATTAAACCAGGCTATATTGAGCTCCATACAGATACCTATTTCTCCAGCCAAGATGAATCATAATAAAACCCCTACAGCTAAAGTAGTTTGGAAGAAGTTTTTCATGAAACCTCACAAGTATGTATTGATAATTTTCAATTTCTAGAAAGCATTTTTATTTCAAGAAAAAGATCAAATATCTCTGAATTTGATTCTAGGATTTAGAAAGTTCTTAAGCTTATTGTACAAAGGGAGTTAAAAATATTTACAAGTACGTTATCTTAAACACTACTCGTAGGCATCACTTCTTCAATGTAGCCACGCAGAAAAGACATTTCACATTAAGCTATAGCTTAAACAAGGTAAAGTTATGCAAGCTCATTAAGACTATAGATTATGGCTCATAAGCCAAATATTGTTCTGTGATAAAAGGTACTATCAACCACAATTTGGGATTCAATTTCATTCTAATTTACATATTATTATGTAAGTATAGTCTGATGGTATCATAGAAGAAAATAGTAGAGATGGGTCACTTAAAGTTTGAGAGTGTGTACACTTTGAAATGAACAGAAAATCAACCCCCTTTTTCATCCAGAAGCTAAATAAAATTAGGTAATTAATAGCACATAAATATCTGTATTTCAGCTACCATTGCCCTCCAATATGCCCTCATGAAAGCATTTAGCTAAATATTTAGGATTTTAAAATTTTGGTTATTTAACTTTTCTCATGAAAGGAAAAAACAGCTGAACAAACAGTTTTTAGACATGTAAGTTAACAACTTAAAACAGGTGGCCTTGCACACTGGATGGTGCTATAACTGTTTATAAGACTACTCATTTTGGGTCAGATTAGCAAACTGATGCTCCAAGGTGGGACACAGTTTTAAAGATCTAAATTAGATTTAAGGATGGACCTGTCACTTTGCTACTGCAAGTGAAATGCAACCAGACTTTCTTCTGGGATAATGTCCATAATCATCACATCAATGTTCAAAGGTTCAACTTCACAAGAGAAGTTTAGCAAGAATTACGGCAGAACCTACAACTGTAAATTTAATCACTTAAGCATAGTAGTGACAGAAGCCAGTATCCTGAATATCTAGGATAGGTAATAATAAAGAGAGGGATACAGATAAAGCCCCAACCCCAGAAGAATAAAAGTACCTAAATCCAAGCTGCAGGGAAGCATCAGTCTCTGCCCAAGAACTGTAATAACAAATCCTCTGTTTCAGCTGACTCCTGAGCAGTCATTCTAAGCTTGTTTTTATTACAGGAAGTCTAGCAGTAGGAACAGTGTCTGGGATCATGGAAAACTGAGTCCCAAGTTTCTCTTCTGGCTTCCTCAAATATTCCCACTAAGTCTTCATCAACACTCTCTTGGTTATTCCAAAGAGAATATGTCTTTGCTGTTGAAGCTGTTCTCTCTCCCCTAAAATAATTAAATATTGAAAGAACTATTTAATTCACTGAGTTAAACATTTATTGAGAATGGAAAAGTGATACTGTTTTTATTCCCTGGTAGTCAAGCCACAGATCTGCAATGGAAGACGCTGAAATTCCAGGTAAGAAACAAAACCTTGTTACAGAAAATATCCACTAACAAAGTAGGGAAATGTAAAACAAAGTAAATTCATCTTCAGTTTCAACCACCAAATACAGTTTATTCTTGGTTGCATTTTTATCTCAGTACATGCTATATTCCCCTGCTTCCTTACACTCATTTCAGAGGCATTCTATCCCTATTCATATAATTCTTTCCAATGTCCTTCATCTTTCTCCCGTTTAGCCATTTAGTAATAATCTACACTCTCCTTTTAGCTTAAGTTACGGATTTTAAATCAAGGATAGGAGACTTAGAAAACTGGGCAGCCTATTTATCTATTTTTCTGTCCATATTACCATCTATCCCATGGTTAATATGCTTGAGGAGACTGGTTAATTTCACAGGGGCACGATTATTGAAATAGCTAAGCTCCAGCAGGCTGTGTGAAAATCAAGCATCATCAAAGGAGGAGAAAGACCCATGATAATGTGCAAAGAGGAAGTGTGTGTAGAACTGAACTATTACCCACTGACTGTGGCAGTAGAAAGACAGAATATGATCAGTAAATAGCCACATCATTGCTATCTTAATTTTGACAAAATTATAGTAAGAATTTGGAAAAGGTGCTTAAGAAAGCTTTATTCTAATCCTCCAATGAATTACAGTGGAAATAGGAGAGAAAAATATAAGACACCATTATAGGCTGCATTGATTCTGGTCATCATAGAACCACCTTCCTCTCTTGTATTTAACACTCTCATTCCTCAGTTTCTATTTGACTTACCTCTAGTGTACAAAAGGCTTACGAAAGTTTATCTTCTGCTCTGCCAGCAGTAATACCAAGTAATGAAATAATAATAATAATAATTTATCACTAAAATGAGCATTAGAAAAATAGTTCATTATTGCAAGCCTTGTAAGTACATTATCTATTTAATACTTTTGGAAATGAAGCCTAAGTAAGCAGTTTCAGCTGCACTGATAAGATAGAGGTGTGAACCCCAACCCAAACTCTTACTTGCTGTGTTTTAGGGTACTAAAACTTTGCTGTTCCAAAGTCTGTTGAGCTACTATTCCCTATAGCAGCTACTGTTTCTAGCCTAATTCCAGTGAAATCAGTGATAATGCTGCATGCCAACACTCTTTGGATCAAGGCCCAAAAGCACAGTTCAGCACTACGCCTCTAGCAGGTTTCCAAATATTGGAACTGCTCTAGCGCCAGTGGAAAAGGTCTGTGCACTGTTTCTCAGTCATAAATGGACCAAACAAGTACCTCAAAGTTCCAAATAATTAAGATGATGCTCTGAATAACCTACATATGTTCAGGACAAAAATAAGCTGTTAATTTACATTTTGCATTTCTCAGAACTAATGTCATCAACATAGGAGGAACAAAAAGGCAAGCAAATGCCTATTTTTTAATGAAAGACAAAGTTAACCTTGACATGTTTAGATTCCTGAGAAAGTCAAAGAGTACAGGCTAAATAAGCCTAAAAAGTTGGATGGGAAAAAAGCTTTGGAGTTCCTAAGGAAGAAAGGGTCAACTGTCCTTAATAAGGTGTGCTGAAATTCTGTGATAAAACCAAACAATTCATTTCCCTGTGACGGATCATGGTCTAAGTAAATGAGAGAAAAAAATCATAATGCAGTAATAACTAAGGCTTTAAAACTTTATGAAAGGTAGCAAGCAAGTTAAACATGAGAAAGTTGGGGCTGTTCAGCCTGGAGAAGAGAAGTCTGCATGAAGACCTCACAGCAGCCTTCCAATATCTGAGGGGGGCCTATAGGGATGCTGGGGGGGGGTTTCTTGATGAGGGGTTGTAGTGATAGGACAAGGGTTAATGGGTTCAAACTTAAACAGGGGAAGTTTAGATTGGATCCGAGGAAGAAATTCTTTACTGTAAGGGTGGTGAGGC
>JASSUY010051411.1:0-19646 GCA_032466535.1 Forpus xanthops | reverse complement strand
CATCGCTGGCGGTGTTCAAGGCTGGGTTGGACATAGCCTTGGGTGACATGGTTTAGTGGGAGGTGTCCCTGCCCCTGACAGGGGCATTGGAACTAGATGATCTTAAGGTCCTTTCCAACCCTAACTATTCTATTATTCTAGGATTCTAGGATAGCTTTTTAGTATCTCCAAGGATGGATATTCAAAAGCCATCTTGTCCATCTTGTGACAGTGCCTCACAAGTGTTTGCTGATGTTTAGTGGGAACCTCCTGTGTTTCAGTTTGTGTCCATTGTCTTTTGTCCTACCACTGGGCCCCACTGAAAAGAGGCTGGCTTCATCCTCTTTGCATCCTCCTTTCAGAGATTGATATACACTGATAAGATCCTCCCCTGGGCTTTCTGTTTTCCAGGCTGAACAGTTTTAATTCTCATCCCTCCTTGCAGGAGAGTTGCTCCTGTCCTGTAATCATCTTTGTGTCTCTTCACTGAACTATCTCCAGTATGTCCTTGGTAGCCCACAACTGGGCACAGGATTCCAGGTGTGACCTCACCATGCTGAGCAGAGGGGAAGGAGCACCTCTGTCAACCTGCTGTCAACAGGAATAACCTGTAAGCCAACAAGATTGTAGGCCTGCAGCTGCACATCTCAAATTCATTATGTTTATTCCCTATGCTATGTACATTAGTGCACATGCATTTCAAAGAGGCACCCCAGAATCCTGATTTGCAGCAAAGGTCTGTGTTTTTCTAATGTTCCCTTGCTTACATGCAAATGCTGGAGATCATCCTGCTTAAGCCTGCTTTTGCAGATTTTGTTTTCCCTTCCTGTTTCCTAACTGACTTCCAGACGTCTCCTTAGCTTTGTCCTCATCTCTTTACAACTTTCTGTCCCAGGCTTTTCACTCAGTCCTATTCTCCTTTTTGCATGCTTTTCTCTGTAGACTTTATCCAGTATTCTGGTTGCCCTCCTACCTGTCTGTGTGCCCAATAAACCTGGTCTCTTTGCTTACTACAAAAGAGGGAGGAGAAACTTAATTACACATAAAATTATCTCTTATTACTGAGCTTATGAGACTTCCATGAAAATGTCACCTTGACCATGATCAGAGGTCAAGGCTGTGTTTCTTGTTAGAGAAAATACAGAGAACATTGCTGTGTCACTCGAGAGATTGGGAGTATTTGTATCATGTGCAGTCATGATTCCCCCACCTCTACCAAGGATCGAAAGTGAAATATTAGATCACAGAAGCTTTGAGAACACAAAACTCTAAGAAAGGCTAAAGAGATATCCAGAGGTATGAAATGGTTGCATTATAAGAATGACCAAGTAAGTTCACATTCAATACAGAAATCAGACAAGTGATTTCAGAAAGCTTCTGAAATCACAAAGAGCAAGGAGAAAACAGAATGGACAGTGAATAGGTGATCCCTATTCAGTACAAGAACTTGGAGGCATCAAATAAGCCCAGGACCAAAAATCAAAATCAAAGAAGCAGAGACTTCTTTATGACGGGCATAACTGAGCAGTGGATCTCCTTGCCAGAGGATATTGTGAAAGCCTAGAAGTCTAGGCAGAAGCGGAATCTTTTATCCTTTTTTTAGCATAGTTCCTAACTGACTCAGGCCTTTGTGCATACTGCTTCTCTAATACTATTTTTGCACAAGAAAATCTTCTGATTCTTAATTTCTGAGATTATAGAGGCTAGAAATGTGGAGCTAAGAAATTTCTGTTGTAATCAGGAGGAAAAAAAACCCAACATCTTAACACAGAGGTGACCAGAAATATAAGAACACCCAGCCATATAAACAAGAACTGCAACAGCAGAATTGTAGTCTGCTGTTTCAAGTCTTAAGGAATGCAACCAGTTGATGGAACTGAGAAAAGTAAACAAAACTTCTGCCTGGAAAATGGAGATTTTTAACCAGCAGGAAAACTCCAACTTAGCTTAAGGCAGCTGGAGACAGTACTGAAGGAAAGCACTTATGTCCTAATTCAAAGAGGTCTTGCTGAGTTTGAAAAGGAAGAAACAAACAGCAAGGTTAAAACCAAGTGAATGTGTACAAATGTCACTGTCCTTCTGGGGAGCAAGATAGATGTAAATAGATATAGCAGATATAGAGAGCCTGTTAATATTCTGTAATTCTTAAGGCTACAAACGAACACTAGAGACTTAAGAAAACTCAAGCCCTTGAAGGAATCGGGGTAATAAACTGCATTTAGAGGTTCCTCCCTCACTGTCCATTTAAAACTAATGGAATGCAGAGGTCAAGAACATGCTTTGCCTTTCTTTCCTTTATCCAGTAGCTCTAAAAATATTCAGCATTGGCTAGACATCCATATTAAAATATCCAGCAGAAACTAAAGGCTCTCTCAGCAGCATTTCATTTAGATCGTCTGCATGAACAGTAAATCAACTGTGAGAGAAGGAGAGGTGTTTCTTTTATTCTATGAGTTTTATAAAATCAGAGGAAAAATCCATCAAATGGTAAACAATAGAAGAAATTATACTTTCAAATTAAATCTTTGCAACTTATGTTGTAAAAATAATCCTTACCAAATAGTCATCTAAATTTTATAGATCTCTGGAGTCTAATCATACATCTATTCTTTAATATGCTAGACGTATAATTTGGCCATATATACCAGACAAAAACTATAGTGCAGCAGAAGGCATTATGCAAGTTAACATCTGACATTTTATGTACAGAGAGATAGAAAGAGTACTATTGAAAGAAGGAACTGCGTTAGAAAATAGTTTGACAAGGACTAATAATGGCTCTTGGTAGCTATTGCTGAGGATTATCTGAAAAAAAAAGAAGGAAAAAGTGAACCAATTCTGTATATACAGACATTCTACAAGAATGCTTGAAAAAAACAGTGAGAATATAAATCTAATGTCCTAGAAAAATGCTTAAAACTCCTGGTTTTGGTATATGATTTGCACAAAAGTTGCAAACTCTTCCTATCAGCAGCGTTGCTGGTTTTGATAACAATGGAGAAACTTCAGGAAGAGAGAAAGAGCTGACGGCCTCATGTAGAAAGGGTGAATGATGAAATTTTTTTCAGCCCTGATGTAGTACTATGGAACAGAAAAAAGGTCCTCTAAAGAACCTTTTGAAGTGTGTGTTTATAATAAGAAACTTGATTAAACAATAATTCAATTTCTTGCTTCCTTATAATTAAGCAAAAGGTGGATAGCTAATAATGCTGGTCTATAGCTCAGTTAAAAAAAATGTACTGAACAGAATTGAGCTGTTGTGGTTTCTAACCTAAAAACGGAGTCTGGGACAGAATCAAGATTCTAGCTTTCAAAGCCCTAGCCTCAGTATTTCCTTACTGGATGAAATAACAACAAAAATAATAAAACACAATGCAAAAAAACCCCGAAGTAAAACCAGTTTTAGTTTTCAGTCTCCTAAAGTGATCTTCAGCATCTTCCAGCCTAGATCTACCAAGTGTACACTGATATCTTTCCATATGCAATGCTTCCCAGGCTCCCTTCTGTCCCAGTGAAAAAGTGACAATTGCAGTCTTTGTTAAAAATCGCGTGACTTAAAAATTGTCCAATTGATCTCAACCTTACTTTTCCAAAAATTCTTCCTTGAGCAAGAACTGCATGTGGAAAAAAAAGGCTTTTCATGAAGTTAGGAGGGAGGGGTGAAATAACATTTAGAATGGAAACTATTAGAAATGCTTAGCTACAGCCTGTCTATAGCAGCCTCATATACGTACAGCTGCTGAGGTAGATAAACACTCTTAACCTACATACAGGGTATAACTGTTTATAAATAAGAGTATTAGAGAAAAATCGTCAGAAAAAAAAAGGTGTGGCTCAAAATGTCTCTGTAGGTGACAGAAAATCTATAGGACAGTACGGCTTCCAGGTGTATGTTGCAATTTAACTGCGACTGCTCTCTCCTGTGCTTATCTTAAAACGTTCTTCTGTTGAAGTTTGGTTAAAACAGTTAGAGGAATGTCCTATTCTGTATAAGAATGCAAGAATGCATATCATTGGCTATATAATGCTGAATGGAAGGATGTTGGAGGTCATGTTTTGTTGGATTGAAGGTTATGAGTGGGCGGGGGGAAAGGGGAAGCTGGAGAAGCTATGCTGCTGTCAGAGTATACAGTAGTTAAGGACAAGGCTGGATAATAACAAAGTTGGGATGATATGCAGCAGTAAGGGTTGTCCATCAATAAATAAAGTAGGAAGTTTTCAGCAGTGGTCTGACAGGAAAGTCTACACGGAGTCAGATTTCAGAGCTGGAGAACTGAATTGCAGTGAGTCACACAGAGAGCCTGAGAGCTGCCTTTGTTCCACTTGTGTCTGAACGTTGGAGGAGAAACAGCAGGCTCAAGTTTTTATTAACTTCATATTTTCGTAAGCATAAAACTCATGTGCACTGAACTTTTTCCTCACTGGAGGTCTTTCCACTGACTTCAAAAAATGCTCCCATGGTAAGAACTCTCACTTCTACATTTTACTTTTAGCTTTTTTACCCTTGTGCTTCTGTACTACACTTTGGTCTCATTATTTTCCACGCCTTAAACCCCTTTATTTTTTGGCACACCTGCTCCAGGCATGCCTGGTGGACCTGGTACTTGCTGCTACTGCTCTCTGGCTTGTCAATCCATGCTGGCTCAGCAGCTCAGATCATAGAAGGTAAGACTTCTCCAAATCATGTATATAACTTGAGAGTAAGGGGTAATTTTAAGATAATCTTTCCTAATATGGGAAGAAACTTTTCATTTCAGGTCTTCATTTTATCTGCTGCTTACTGTTCTTTATTTCATATTGGGAAGCAGCTGCAAGTTGTGAGCTTAAACTGTCATTCATTCTGCAAAAGGTTAAAAATTATATTGTCTCCCCAGGTGTAAGGCAGCCTATCATGTCTGCTATCTCAGTTTTGTAATAATCAACAGAATGTATTTAAAAAAAATTGAGACTACTGAATGGTTTTGGGTGTATCACATCAGAGAAAGGTATCAGAGAGCAATTGCGATAGATGTATATGTCACTTTGGAGAATCAGGAACATAACAGGCATAGTATGAATGCAAAGACACAGATGTGATGCTTTCTCTGATGCATAGAGGTTTCTCCTGGTGTCTGAGCAAATAGTGATTTTCAGATTTCATGAGTTAAATGTTCAGTTTTACCAGCCTACCCTTTCTGGATTTTCAGTGGAAAGTCTTTCTGTAATTGCAGATCATGTGTTCTTGTAACAAAGCCAAATCCCTCAGCATCTCTGGAGCACATAGCCTCAAGTTTAACTTAAGAGAGAACACTGATTTAAAAGTTTACATGTAATTTTGAGAAAAGTCAGATAACTTTTTTATCACTTTTCCATAATGAGCAATGATACCTCCATCAAAGAGAGGGTTTTTTGCTATCTTACAAAAAATTGTCTGAATTTGTTAAGTAAATGACTCTTAAATAAGTGGTCCTACGGCTGTTGGAAATTATTGAAGGGAAGTGATACTGAGCATGAAGACTTTGATGTTACTCAGGCTGTTTTTTTTTCCTTTTTAACTGACACTGCTATAGAATAGATGCTGCATTTATGAGTCAAAGCTCTAGGTATTCATTGCAGTAGGATAAAAGATTAGTTATCATTAACAGATTAGTTATCATTAGCAAGTGCTGCAAGTGCAGATGAAAAACAAATAATGCTGTACTACAGATTATTAATTAAGGCACCAACCTGGAAACAGATATTATAATGAGGAAAATGTTAATGTATATCTGAATAGTGACAGAAATGCAACATATTATATATACACTGGAGATAAATCTGTTGCATTAGGCAAAACTGCTTCTCTCAAGCTGATGAATGACAGTGCAGTGAGTGACATCTGGACAGGAAAGAACCAAATTTCAGCACATAAAAGTTAATAAGCAGAAGCTAATTAAAACTTCAAACACAGTGATAGAAAGAACAAATATTTACTTGACACACAGTTTCTTTTTTGGTAGATTTATGTCAGTTTCTATTACTTGAAGCTTTGGTTCTGTAAATATCCAACCCAGTGAATGTTGGATCAGAAGTCAGAAGTAAGAGAGATAACCGTACTGCTACAGGACAGTTTCTTTCTGTGCAATATCTTATTACTGCTGGAAGGACTCCTAAATTTACCATGGATGAAGACCAAGTGGGGTTATGCAAGTCTCCTTAGAACACTGGAAACTTGGAGAGAGTTCTGGCAATGTGTTCATGATTGTCCTAGCCTAATACTCTTCCCTACTCATTTATCTGTTAACATGAAAGTTCTTCCCAAATGTTTACTTTTTTTTTTCCTTAAACATATGATTTTTAAGTGCCTGACTTTATAGAGTTCTCATGTTTTTTTATTCCACAACATTAGACTATGTTCCAAGCAATATTTTCCTGATGCTTGTTTTAAATACTTTTGTCTCCCCAAATCAGGTGTTGAGTGCTAGAAATAGATGAATTATATAAATTTGCCCTGTAGCTACCAAAGAGATATATATTTCAGGTCTTTTAGTCTAACTATTGCAGAAATAACTTCTTCCTTTCCCACAGTTCCTTTTAGTAATAGAGAGCACAGAAGTAAATTGTGTATTTAAGATGAAAATGTTTGGAGACATAAGAGATTAATTGACCCTCTGGAATTCAGGCCTTTTGATGCTAAACTTATGCTTTATCCTGTGTTCATTTACTCACCGTCTCCTTTAAGATTACGACTTTCCAGGATTTTCCAGCCCATTGAACATTGCTATGCTACTTTTCTAATGGCTGACTTCTCTCTCTCCATAGCACATATTTGTATCTCTAAATTCCTTTTTATATAAGAACTAGGAATGAGTAAGTACGAGTTTAGAGGAACAGTGCAGGTCTTAGAGGAACAGGTGCCTTCTGCTGTATCATTGTACAGGCTATATGCAAAAGGGAAAACATTACCTTGAGATGTTCATGTCAAGAAAATTGCTCATGGATTCGCTGAATAATGGGGAAAGAGTAACTTCTTTACAAACCTGCAGCCATAGCAGTAACCCACAGAGAGTCTAGAGAAGAAAATTTTGGCATCTTTGCCTTCACCAGTAGGGCAGCCTCTTCAGTGATGTCTAGTAAATTTGCTTAGTGGTACGCAATTCAGTAGCTATAGCCTTGTCTTCTTGTTTTCCCCAAGCACCAAAGGGGAGTATCAAACTGTGGAGAGGTATAGAGGGTGCAGATAAAAGCAAAAGCCTCAACAGCACTCCATCACAGTCTTTGAGCTATGCCATGTCTTTGTGAGGGACGTTAGAAAGATGACTAAGAAAACTTTGATCAGTTTCCTATCAGGAATAGTGTCTTGACCAAGTTGTTGTTCTTAAGCAAATTGTATAAGTACGGACAGTTCCTACAGAGTAAGAGGAAACAAACTGAAAGGATGGTGGGGAAGAGTAGGGGCAGTCTTCTCTTACATCAAATTCAGATGGCAGTCTTTGAAATTGCTTCAGAACTTCTGGGTTTAGTTTAACTTTTTAGTGAACTTGTATGATGTTGGGTCTTTTATTTCAGCAGAAGGGTTACTTCCATTCTCAAGTCCTAGAATATCTGACTACTGCTTTCACTGTAAAATAAGACACACAATAAAACAATGTATTTGAAAAGCTTATATTTAAAATCATGAGGTACTAACTCATAGTACTAGCTGACACCCGTTCTCAATCAAAATTACGTCTGTTCAGATTGTTAAAATGAAGTTTCATGTTTGTATGCAATCTGTCAATCAATCTATGTGTTGTGACAAAGTATTTTAAAAAAATATTAATTCAGAATTTTAAAATTCTGTTGCATGTTCTGCAGATTGCTGGGATTTGGTCATTATTTCACCAAATCTCTTTAGAAATATTTAGATCTTGCTTTAGAGTGAAACTGTACAGAAATTCTGTGATCTCAACAGTTCCTATGAATTAGAATTCTGAATTTTTATTAATTCTGTTGGGATATTTTAGTCTCTTTCGCTGCAGATAGAGGCACATGAGCACAAAAAGGCAAGGAATAATATACCTTTTTCCTCTTTACCCAAATACAGTGTTGTTTGAACTGGGCTGCTGTTTTAGTTTTTCTGCTGTGTTCATGAAAACTGAAAATTGTGCAAATATAGTACCCTGTTCTACTTAGGTTTGTATGGGAGGGTTAAGGGTATGTTGTGCCTTCGTTAATTACTTCATCGTTTCACCTTTGCTCAAATTGAAAATTGAGCAGGTATCTATATGTACATAAAGGTGTAGTCTGTCTTATTCTAATTGGTAGCGCCTTTGGTGCTTGTAGTTGGCCTTTAGTTACACCTGATAATGTATCTTGATTTACATTGACTACCCTGGCTGCTTTACCCATGTTGCTTTGTATCTTCCACCACAAAGTAAGTTAGTGAATAGGTGGTCAGAACACAATCCTGAACATGCTGGTATGCAGGTTGTGGACAGAACTGAAATTATAAAACCTGCAAGCTAACCCTCCTGAAGTTTGAGTAACAGGGTCCTCCTAGACTTGATCTAGCCTTCTGCAGAAGTCATATTTACTCTTCCTGGCTATCTAGGCAGTTATCAGTGTTTTTCAGTTCTTGGCATTCAAATCAGTGCATGCCTTAAATATATATATATATAAATATATATATATATAAAGGTTTAAGTGTATGTGTTTCTGCAGTTTGTATTATGGTTATGTGCTCTAAAATAAGCTTCAAAAATTTCTCATTGACATCTGGGGTTTATTACTAGCCAAGCTGAGCAGCACTTTCTTGCTCTAAGTAACATGTTCAGCAATAGTTTACATAAAGTAAATATTTGTCTCTTTCCTTGGCTCTCGGTAAGCAGAATGGCTGTCGTTAGGCTTTTGATATAAACTTTATACTCATGACCTGCTGAATTTAATGGAGGAGTCCTGAATTACTGACTTTTATTGGCTGTTGACCAACTGGTGTAATTAATACAAGCATCTAGCCTGCACTTCTCTTCAGAATGAACCAACACAATGAGTGCAAGTAAATAACTATATACATTAAAAAAAATGGTTCTATCATGTAATTACTGTATGTGCTTTAAATGTTAAATGCATACAATTAAATTGACTGAAGTGGTGATTGGGACAGTTCATACTATACTTTCCTAAGGTAGAACACAAATATGGTTATGCTTTTCTGTATACAACATACTAGTTTGTAAAGATAACTTAGATGTCACTATTTTCTCTTGTATTTAACTGAGCATTTGGACATCATCAAATTGCACTTGAGTCTAAACTGAACAAGCCACTGTGTATCTTTCAGAGGCATCTTCAGGCTGTTACCAGCTGTTGTGCGCATTTTTAATGTGCAGCTGAGCTTAATTTCATAGCTGATAAAATCCCCTGCCATGGAAAATATACTTAATTTACTATAGAAAATCAGTTGGGTTCATTTGGGGTCATCTGTGTGAGTAGCTGAAGAGATTGATAACACCAGTAGAACAAACTCGATTTAGTAAATTTGTTCCATTTTGTCACTTTTCTAAATGGATTAGTTTCCTGCGTAACACCCTCTACATGTTAATTCTCTTGGACAACAAACTACATGTTTGCTAAGCTACAGAAAACAGATTATTTTTTTTGGCATTTTCTGCGGCCTCAGGGGAAACCAGCTGGGTTTGATATAGCATTATAATGGGTGCTTTCTTTGAAGGCATCCTGGTCACACTGGAAGCCTGCAGCAAGCAGTTGTTTCCATGATCTGAATAGAACTTAAAATCTCAATTGTGTTTGCATTTGCCACTAATTGGTGCTTGAAGGACCTGCTCTGCTAAGAAAAGCTATACCAACATATCCTCTTTCTATGCTGCTCTGGGTTAGCTATAAGCAAAACAACACAAGGAACTTCTTGAAAGAAGTCCTAGTCATCTCTGGAGTATTTAAATGCATATACATCTTTTTGGGCACTACCATGCCCTCTCACAGATTTCCCACAGCCTATATATAGTTTTGTTACTCAGTTTGTGTCCTGTGCAGCGGCTGCTGTGTAAAAACTGCCAGTTCCAAGTGTTCCAGGTACCTCTGGTAGTACCTGCTAACCTATCAATTTAATTAACATGTTTCAACTGTGGTTTGTTTCTTATATGATAAAGACAACGGCTGACCCTGATGATCTAGTGCTAGGTACTGAACTACCACTCCTTGCTACGGAAGCTGATGGATGACTGGAGAGAATGAGACGTACTGCTGTTAAGTGGCTAGGAATAGTTAGAAGAATACAGTGATTTACACTGTGTGCATAAGAATAGCCTTGGCTTGTTTAGATCAAGCAGGTGGACACCAACAATAATACAGACTTCAACTGTAGGTTGCCATTTCAATAACTGCAGTGGAAAGGAAGATTTTTGTTTATATTTGGGGTATTTAAAAGGTTCCCAATAACTCATTCCTTATTCTAACATGTTATTTTCCGAATGAAACACTTGTTTTGGAAGCTGCCTGTACCCTTGCCTGTGATTTCTTCCCCTTTCATTCAGTGCATGGACTGTGGTTTGACTTGGATTTCTACTAGTAGTATGTCACATTTGACCAAATTCATGCCATAGCTTTGCCAATTTACACAGTTTGCCTTGGCTAGTGCAATTTGATGAAATTTGATAACTTTATTTTAGATATCATTAATGTTATCTATTTAAGAGAGTACGCCTATTTACCAGCACAATTTCTAGGTCACCAAGCAATCTTTTCCCATTTGGCCAATGCACACAATTACTGCACGTATAAAAAAGAACAAAATTAGCCACCAATTTGGACTGTGGTGAATTATGTCCATATAATCTTCCCATCTCTCTGTTCCCAAACATGCAAAGTCACAGATGCTGCATATGGTATGGTGCAGGTACAATTCTCCTAAAAATGAGTAAAATGTGCCAACCCTAATTTTAATGTATTTGCATACAAGCAGTGTGCAACAACAAACAGATGTGTTATTCAGGATTTATTCTAGTAAGAAAGCCTTGGAAAAAGCAAAAGGCAGGGCTGCCAAAGAATTGCAGTATTTTAAACAGATATCCGTATTAGAACCCAATCTGAGAAGAGCTAGGGTTTGAACCAAGTTTTCCTAAGGGGTTCAGAGAAGAAGCAGGGTTAACTAGAGACACTCAAGCATGTTTCATTTCAAATGTTCAATTGACTGAGGCCTGAAATTGGTAATAGTAATTTAGTGATGAGATTTGAATTTGAACTGCATGGTCTTTCGCTTCATCTTCGGTACAGAAGATAGAGCATTAGTAAGAATGATATTTGGCTATTTCATAGAATCATAGAATGGTTTGGATTGGAAAGGATTTTAAAGATCAACTAGTTATGACCCCCCTGCCACAGGCAGCGACACCTTCCACTAGACCTGGTTGTACAAAGCTCTGTCTAACCTGGCCTTGAACACTGCCAGGGATGGGGCAGCCACAGCTTCTCTGGGCAAAATCTACCGGGGCTTCATCACCCTTATTGTGAAGAATTTTTTCCTAATAGCTAATCTAAGCTTACCCTCTGCCAGTTTAAATCCATTCCTCCTTGACCTGTTACCACATGTCCTTGTCAAAAGTCTCTCTCCAGCTTTCTTTTAAGACCTCCTTTAGTTATTGGATGGCTGCTTACAGGTCTCCTTGGAGCCTGCTCTTCTCCAGGCTGAACAAGCCCAAATCTCTCGGCCTGTCTTCACAGGCGAGGTGCTTCAGTCCTCTCATTATCTTCATGGTCCTTCTCTGGATTTATTCTATGCTTGGGGATCTCCTGGGTCTTATGACTCCAGGTCTACCTCCACTGCTGCCACTGCATCCATGTTTATTTGTGGTGTGTTCCAACTATAGTAACAAAACTGCTCAGGTAGTGTTAAATTCCAGTGTAATTCATGGCATATATTTCTCTGGACTGTGAAATCACAGTTCTATACATAATAAGGATGTCTGACTACTTTTTAGGAAAGTGAATATAGCCTTTGACTTTCTCTATAGTTTTCTAGTGGGCATTGATAGTGCATGCTCATTGCTTATTGCATTTTATATCTACTTCCCTTCTTACAAGTTATGCATATTACCTAACCCAAGGAGAACAGAACCCATGTAGAAATAATTTCAATTTTGTGCAGCATGCTAAATAGTAAGTTACTGACTCTTGAAAGAAAAGAATATTGCTCCAAGACATGCTTCAAAGTTTCCTATAAGCAGTAGCTATGTTGCATGGGTATTCTGAGTAGCCCATAACTGAGGTTTACTGCAAAACAGTTTAAGAACATAAATTGGCATGGCATCCAAGCTCTGATTCATCACTTCATATAACTAAACTCACACAGTCAAAGGAAGCATATAAGAGATGGAAACAGGCTCAGATGTATAAAATATAAATAAATATATAAAAGAAATGTAAAGACACAGTCTGAAACTACAATAAGGAGGTCAGGAAACCTAGAGCCCGGATGGAATTTAATCTAACAAGAGACATGAAGACCAGCAAGAAGAGCTTCTAAAGGTATACCAGCAGAATAAAGAAGACTAGAGAACATGATGACCAGATGCTGAATAAGGCAAAGAACCTTGTGACAGGGACATGGAAACAGACAAGGTGCTCAGTGTCTTGTCAGCTTTTTGCTGGTAGGATTTCCTTTCAGGAAACTGAAGCCATGAGACCACTGAGAAAATCTGGAGCAATGAAGATTTACTCTCCAAGGAGGAGAAATGAGTGAGAGAACATTAAAACCAGTTGGACATATAAAGTCCACAGGACCTGATGGGACACATCCATGAGAACGCATCAAGATGATTGATGTCATTGAGATAGGCCTCTTGATTATCTTGAAAAATAGTTTTTGCTGTTGTTCAGCAAAGGAAAATGCTAAATTCTGCACCTGCTGAGGATTAACCTACTACAGACTGGGGTAGGACTGTCTGGAAAGCACCTTAGCTGAAAAGGACTTGGAGGTTTTTGTGGATGTTGTGGTTTAAGCCCACCTGTAACTCAGAAAAAACACGCAGCTGCTTGCTCACTTCCCCCCCACCATGGGTTGAGATAACTACAGTCCACTAATTGTGGTATAAAACAAGCCACTACTGCTGCCACCAATAATAATAATGACAAGGGAAGTAACAAGGGAAGAAAATACAACCACTCACCACCCAGCAACAGGTACCCAGCCAGATCCAGCAGTGATCTCCCCCTTCCTGGTAACTCACCCAGTTTATATAGCACGCATGACATGCTGTGGTATGGAATATCCTTTTGGTTAGTTTGGGTCAGGTATCCTGTCTCTGCTTCCTCTCAGCTTCCCATCCTTGCTGGCAGAACATGAGACTCAGAAAGTTTTTGGTCAGATTTACATTAGTGAGCAGCAACTGAAAACATTGGTGTTATCAGCGCTGTTCCCAGGCCAAAATTCAAAACCACAGCACTGCATCAGCTACTAAGAAGGAGAAAAATGGCTGATATTGCTGAACCCAGGACAGTGGACAAGCTTATCATGAACGAGCAATGTACCCAGAGGCAAAGGCAAACAGCACCCCAGGCTGTATTTGGAAAAATACAGGCTGCAGGATGAGGAAAGAGATCCTTCCTTCCTTCTGAATGGTGAGGCCACTTTGGACTGCCGAGGTTTGGGCTTCCCTGCTTAGGAGAGACATGGATATATAGAACAAGTGCAGTAAAGGGCAACTGAAATAACTCAAGGATTGGAGTTTCTGACTTAGAGCAGTAATCTGCTGATTTTGCTCCAGTTTATCAATGTCTTTCTTTTCTTCTGGTCCCAAAACCAGATTCAGTATTCTATATGTGATCTAATGAGTGTCAAGTAAAGAGGAAACATCTTTTTCCTCCTGATACTGTCTATATTCCTGTCTTTATAGCCAACAATGCTATCGACAGTTGAGCATGCTGCTGGCTCTGTGTTGAGTGTGCTGCTTACCAGGCCTCCCATGTCCTTTTCTCTAGAGGAGTTGATCATACTGTGTTTTTGCAAAGAATTCTTCCTTGGCTGGTGCAGTTTTTTACATTTGTCCTTGTTGAATTTTACAAAGATTCCTGATATCCCATTCTTTCAGCCTTTTTAGGTTCCTCTATATGGCAGACCTGTCCTCAAGCACATTAATTGCGCCTCCTAGCCCACCTCATTTTATCCTCCCCCTTGATATCACCTGCCAATTTCATGAGTCCATAATATTGCCTCCACAACCACCAGTGAAGATGTTAAACAGGACAGATCTCAGAGTATACAACTGTGATCCACTTGTTACCTCAAGGTAGAGAATGACCCATTAATCACTGTCCTAAATGCAGTCATCCAACCAGTTATTTACTCATGCAAATGCCTCCCCACTCACTCCCCACATTGTCTAACATCGATAGAAGAATGTTGTATCAATGCTTGAGGAACAGTTAGAATGGCTGAGTGGTCTAAGGCATTCTGGTTTTAATGTCTTCATTATCTGGTTGATTATCAAGTTATTTATCTAAATAAGAGTTACTTCTGGCTCAGTAATGTTATATTTCATTTGAAAGTATATCTTCAAGAGGCCAAGGGCTGTTGTGGACAATTAAAAAATATATTACTAACTTGTTTGATTATTAGGCATTATATGTATACGGTGGTCAAAAAAATGAGGGAAAATCATGCAAAATCTAAGGCTTTTCTAGGAATTTTGTCATGTTTGGGATTCCTGACATCAAAGTATCCATTGATCAGGCTCAAAAGTCCTCCTTGCCAGGCCATTGGCTGCATCACAGTGAGGGTGTGCAGTGTCCCTCCACAGTATAGAGCTTTATTTCTGCCATCCAACTTTGTTTAACTACATACTAACTAATTACACTGCATCACTTCTGTGAATATGATGCTTTCTTACCCTCAGAGGACCAAAGTATTAGCTTTTCTTAGTCTTCAGCTTTTCACAAGCTGTTCCAGTTTCATCTGTTTTAACACTTTGCCAAACCAACATAGCTCTTCACTTCATAGAAGGAACTACTCATCTGCAATGAATGCTGCACAGTAGTGCTGCCATTTTGCGGTACATGTGAGTCTCTGTATGTATGAAACTAATCTTTTCTTGCTATTCACTGTAAAAAACAAGCAAATATTTCATCCTTCTCAGAGTAGCTGTGAATGTGGTTTAACATGAATAGATTGATTTTTTTTCTTTCTTTAGTTTTTTTTCTCATGCAATTACATGAATGGTATATGGCACATGCAAATTTTCTCAGCTGCAAAAATCTGGCTTTGATCAAAATAAACTATCAGTTGTTATGGTGAAATGGTGCTCATGTAAAAGCACTTAAAGAAACATAGAATAGTTAGGGTTGCAAAGGACGTTAAGTTCATCAAGTTCCAAGTCCCGTGCCAGGGGCAAGGACACTTCCCACTAAACCATGTCATTCAAGGCTCACTTGAACCCAGCCTTGAACACTGCCAGCAATGGAGCATTCATAACTTCCCTGGACAACCCATTCCAGTGCCTCACCACCCTTACACTAAAGAATTTCTTCCCCAGTTCCAATCTAAACTTCCCCTGTTTAAGTTTTAACCCATTACCCCTTCTCCTGTCAATACAGTCCCTCATGAAGAGTCCCTCCTCAGCATCCTTACAGGCCCCCTTCAGATACTGGAAGGCTGCTATGAGGCTTCTGTGCAGCCTTCTCTTCTCCAGGCTGAACAGACAAAACTTTCTCAGCCTATCCTCATGCAGGTGGTGCTCCCGTCCCCTAATCATCCTTGTGGTCCTCCTCTGGACTTGTTCCAACAGTTCCATGTCCCTTTTATGTTGAGGACTCCAGAACTGCACACAATACTCCAAGTGAGGTCTCAAGAGAACAGAGTAGAGGGGAAGGATCACCTCCTTTGACCTGCTGGTCACACTCCTTTTGATGCAGCCCAGGATACGATTGGCTTTCTGGGCTGTGAGTGTACACTGCTGGCTCGTGTTCAGTTTCTCATCAGTGAAGTCATCAGGTCCTTCTCCTTGGGCTGCTCTGAATCTCTTCTCTGCTCAACCTGTAGCTGTGCCTGGGATTGCTCCAACCCAGGTGTAGGACTTTGTGCTCTAGAAGAGTTTTGAATATTTAAATAAAGTTATGTAACATATATTTATGTATAACTGCATTTTTTTTTAACGAACGATACTTGTCTAAACTCAAAATACTGCTAAGGTGAACTTATATTGTAATCAGGGCCTTGATTCTACATGCATATTTCTTGCTGTGGTTTTTTTTTTTTTTTTTCTGATGCACTTATAGTGAAACATTTATCTGTCATGAAATGCAAATTTGACAAATAAGTACTGCACGGCAATTTCCTGGTCCGGAGATATGACGAGTGGAGGTAGAGTGCGAGTGATGCTCAGTGTAAAGCTGAACATGCTTAAAATTTAAAGGATGAATTCTCAGTAGAAAAATACACAAATCACTGGTGACCTGGTGAAATCACTGTTGTCCTTTTTACATTTGCTCTTATCTGATCTCAAAAGACAGAGCCAAATTATGGCAACTGTGTGACTTCTTTACCCACACCAACTTTGAATTGTCCAACAAGGACGTTTTCATCACCTCTCTTGAAATAGTATCCTTCAAACTGGATTTTTTTCTACATTGATCAAAGTTGCTTCCTATTTCTGGGGAAAAAAAAAAAAAATAAAGACATAACCAGTGGGGAATGAAGACTGCTGCTCCAACTGCAGGTTAATGCAGACACCCCTCAGGATATACTTAATAAATATTAAATGAGTACTTAGCAACTCTCTGGATACTAAAGCTACTTGTATCCTGAGTATCCTATTTCAAGATATGTTGTTTCCATACAAATTGCAGGATTGCCATAGAGGGTGTTCAGGAGTTAGTAGGCAGAAGAAAATTTTATTAGTAATTCCTCTTCTCAGAGGACAAAACCCAGCAAAAGGACAAATAACAGTCAAAAGCTGAAGGAAATTTTGATTGAACAAGTGTAAAAAATGTGTTCCCCAAGTTCTAGAAAAGGTTGCTGAGAGAGATTACGGGATTTCCATCTTTGCAGGTATCTGAAATTTGACCAAACAGGGCTCTAAGCTACCTTATTCTTCAGGTTATCCCTGTATCATGCAGCAGATTGGACTAGATGACCTTTAGAGAGACCTTCTAAACTACTTTATTCTGTGATTTTAAACACAGAATTAAAAGTTGGACTTTACGTACTTAATTCCTTTGTGAGCTGGTTCTCACTGAGTTGCCTGTGATCACAGACAAGGGAAGTTAAAGACTGGAAGAGTAAGTATGGGTAAATACTATAGGACCTGGATCATGCATGGCTGCTGGTTTTTGAAGCTTGTTAGAACAAGTTAGAAAACTGGTAGCCTGCTAACACTAATTTAGCTAGCTGTAGCACTAGACCAAATAATTGTATGGAATCAAATGCCCCTTTTCCACTTTATGTATATATCTAAAGATAGGTCAAAGAGTGTACCCTTTTTCCTTTTCATTTTACCTTTTGCATTTTCCTTTTTCTCTTTTCCCTTTTTCTTTTACCTTACTCTTTTCTTCCTCCCCTGCCCCTCTTCCTTCTCTCTTCTCCCTTTTCTTCATCCTCCCTTACTCTTTCCACTCCCTTTCTCATTTTGTTTTGTCTTTGAATTTCTGTAAAATGCTTCTGGAAAGCTGATTTTGGATCACAACACAGAATCATGAGACTGAGTATACAGTGAAAGGTTAGGTGTTTGCATTATTGATATTTACCATAAAACTAATGGCAGCAATTTTCATAGAAGTCCAGGATTCCAAAGAAATCTTCCATGATTCTTTTTTACTGCATTTCCTACACACACTGTTTTCCTAGCATTTGCTGCTTAAACCTCCCTCTCACTCTCATGTACTTTTCAGTAGACCTTTTTTTAATGTGTCTTCTCTAAAGGAGTGCTGTCTACTAATGTTTAACTCCTTTACTAATCCAAAATTTTTCTAAAGGCAGGTTCCTTCCTTAAGAAATCAGTGGTACAGGTTCTTTACTCCAAGTGCATGCCTAAAAGTTTGTGCAATGTGGCCTTGAGTTCCTTAGAGCAGAATTGTTGCATCCTCTGCGTTGTTAAAATGACAATAATATTCACAGTAACATACCAGTGTGTAAAGACAGCTACACAAGATGAATTTTCCACCTGTAAAGCAAAATCATGGCAATGCAGGGTGAAAGAAAAGGAATGCTGAAGATCATCTATTCCAACATCCCACTCAAACAGGTTGTGACCCTTACTAGATCAGATCAGCTTTGGCTTTGCTTTGATGTGCTGTACCTTCTTGGAGATAAATTTTTAATTACTTCTAATTGATTGATATACATGGCATTCCCTATAGCCTTGTAACTACAAGCAAAACAATGTTTTTTGGGGGAAAATGGTCCTACAAGCAGCACTGGCAATGATATTCTCTTCTGTGCACTATTACTCAGTTCTGCTTTCATATGATACTAGATTCCAGTAACTAGAGTCTGTAGGTAGAAGGATTTCTACAGTATGGCCAAGGAAGAAGCAAGAGGTCTATCTGGTTTTATTATCTTTAGCGGTTCTGGTGTGAGCATTGAAGAAAAAGGAATGAAAAATAAACGTCTGGTTTAAATACATAACTGAAGCAACTATTTTAAAAATTATACTTCAATCAGGTATTCCTACATTATGTACTCATTTCGTTGGCATTAAATACCAATCTGTTGTGAAATGCATGTCTGGAAAGTATATTAAATAAGCAGAGATTTCTGACTGTTCTTGGTTCTAAGTATGCCTTGCAAAATCTGTGCTTGAAATATGAGAATTATTAAACATGATTCTAAAATAAATAGTTCCATTTCTCATGGCCTCTCTTAACCCTTAGCGCGCTGGGGACAAATGAAGTGGAGCTGCACAAAAAAACTGCTTAAACATAACAGTGGCTGATTTTTTAAAGATCTGCACCTAGAAAAACATCTTTCACAAACTGTGAATCCAGACTGCTGTAATTTAAACAGTGACCCTATTGATCAATGTATGGAATGAAAGAAATTCCTATGAAATGTAGGAAACTGTAGAAAAAGAAAGGTAACCATTAGAGCAGCCTGTATAAAGAAATCAGTCAAGCAATGTGTGCTCTGAAATAAAGCCTTTTATTTTGCAATAGTGTTTTAGATATGATGCTGAAGCAGTTAGCGTTTAGATGATACATTTAGCAGATGATATTTTATTGGGCTTCATTTTGAGAGTTTAAACACATTCTGTCATAAGTGCATTTTTTTCAGAAGCTCAGCAATAAATTCCCATTAATTTTCACCTTTACAATGAAGACTTTAAAAGGAGTTTAGAAACTGCTTGTCAGGAGCATGACTGTCACAAATATGTATGTCAAAATTACAAAGACATAAAGAAAAAATTGGAGAAGAATGGGTTGGAGCAGTCCCAGGCACAGCTACAGGTTGGGCAGAGTTGAGGTTCAGAGCAGCCCTGAGGAGAAGGACTTGGGGGTGTTGGTTGATGAGAGAATGAATGAGCCAGCAGTGTGCGTTCACAGACCAGAAAGCCAATCGTATCCTGGGCTGCATCAAAAGGAGTGCGACCAGCAGCTCGAGGGACGTGATCCTGCCCCTCTGCTTTCTTGAGACATCACTTGGAGTATTGTCTGCAGTTCTGGTGTCCTCAACATAAAAAGGACATGGAACTGTTGGAACAAGTCCAGAGGAGGGCCACGAG
>JASSUY010051405.1:39068-95905 GCA_032466535.1 Forpus xanthops | reverse complement strand
ACTGGTGTTATCAGTGCTGTTCCCCAGCTGAAAGTCGGAAACACAGCACTGCACCAGCCACTATGAAAGAGAAAAAATGACTGCTGTTGCTGAGCCCAGGACACCATTAGAATATACCTTCTTTCTGAATAAGTAAGCACTGTGATTTCAGTAACACATGACACAGTTTCCTGTATAGACACTCAGATGACCTGTTTTTCATATCACTTTTCTATGTATGGAAGGGACTTGAGCTTTGATTTTCTAATGTCAGTGGGGTGATGGTTAGTTAAAAGTTTCCCTGTTGTTTTTCCTGTGAAGGCCAGGAGAGGAGCTGCCCTGTGCTGGGAGCAGTGACAAAACTCTTGACAGGTTTCAGTGTGAGGCTGGCCCTGGAGTGCTGATAGGCATGAAGAAAAAAAATCTGTTTTCATGCTGGCAATGTGAGTGATATGGCTCCTCAGTGTAACTGCCATGAAGAAAAAGATTAACCTTGGTGTTTGATTTTGGCCAGCATGTCCAACTCGCATGTGCTCACAGGTATACTGTATGCACTATGTTTCTGTAAGGCAGTTCTTGCAGGTACAAAGAGAGGTGTTGAATTTCATTACATATGATCTGAGCTGGAGAACAGTTAGTGACATACATTCCTGCCTGTGACTATGAAGTTGTATTCTCATTCTACCACTCTACAAATGTGTTTACTCAGAAATTTGTAGGAATCAAAAGTTTTGTGTGTAGATGCAGGCATTGTCTGTATATTGTGTATAGATGTCTTTTGTGGTTAGATGTAGTGATATCCTTTTCTCCAATAAAATGGATTTACAGGAAGCTTTCTAAAAAAGGGTCAGAAGCCACCCTGAAAAAAGACATGATAAAATCAAAATATATTATTGCAGTAGGATAGTCTGACAGATTAGAATAAGAACAAAGGAATTCTTAGTGTTGGAATGATCAGAACTTTGAGTATTTTCAGTATTACCATGAAATTATTTGATTTTGAGGTCTATCCTAGAAATGCAGTTAACAGGCAGAATAGAACTTTGTACCTGTTCCATTTGTAGGATCAGTAGTTGATTTCAGCCTTTGTAGCATGTATTGTATGTAGATAAATGCTTAAATATGTAGTTACGAATCCACATGTAAGAAGTGTAATCTACTTTTCATGTATAATGAAATCCTCCTTACTGAATTAAGGCTCTGAGATTATTATATCCTCCACCCTCATTCTGCCCAGTTGTGATCTTTTGCAGAAAACATTCCCAAAGCCTTTCTTCTGAACTTTTGTATTATTACCTCAAGACATTTGCATCTTTTGACCCATTTCTAAACATTTTTCTCCTGTTGTTGGTAGACCACCATAATATTAGCCTAACTTGATCCAAGCCTTTGCAAATAGTTCAAGTGAAAAAATAAAAATCGTAGATGAATAAATAAATGTGCTTTACAAATGATTTCAACAAAAAATAGTGCAAAGGACTAAAGAGAATATGAAGCTAGATATAGAATGTGTATATTCACATGGTCCCTGACCCTAATCTGATATTAACCATAGCAACTGGATTAGGTCCAGAGGCCAGAAGTCTTTGGAAAACAAGATGATATCAGTAATGCTGTTCTTTCCCTTGGGCAGATATGTCCTGGATGGGTCCCAATGACATAAAATAAAATGAGATGCAACTTAAGCTGGTGAAAAAAAATTGAGTGGTAGTACGCAGTGTGAGAAAGGAAGCTAGGTTAAACTAATATGGAAAAAGCCCTGTAGTTGGGTGTATGCAGTAGGCAAAGAGGGTGTGTTGTTCTTTGAAACACGGGTTTCCTGAGAGTCCCAGGAAGGTGGTGTGATCTAAGGACATGCTTGCTTTCCCTCAGTATGGCCCAGCACAGCAAAATGACATTATAGGAGACACGTGAAATGTTTAGTGCTTGTTACACTTCTATTAAAAATATGAAAAAAAGTTTTTGCTTTATCTTTTCTCTCAGCTTATTCAGTTAGCGTGATCCCTAGCTAAGCCACAAGTATTAAACCACAGTGAAAGCAATGGAAAGATGACAGCAAGTGCAGTGCAAGGAAAATAGCAAAAGAGAAATTCAGGCAATGTCAAGAAAATCAGTCCGATATGTCAGTTTCTGGAGTTTTGTTTTAAAGGAAGTGACAGCAATGTTGATGAAAAACAAAAATTGACAAAGCACTGTTAAAACAGTTAATGTTCCTGGCAGAAATGGGGGACCATATCTAGAGTCTGTGTCTGTGTAGTGGCAACCAAGTTTTTAGAAGGCCTAAATCCTCTCAAAACTGTGTGGGTATCACATGCAACAAGCAGAAAGACTGACTGTTAATGTGCCTGCTCTTCTGAATAATGCTTTGCTTTTCACACAAGAGATATTTCAGGTTACCTTACAAATTGACAACTGGAGTAAAAGTGACATTGTCTCTGCCTCATTTACTTGTCATTCAGGAAAGAATGATAGCCTATCCATCATCAGCTCCTTGTGCTGCAGTGGCCTGCTGCATTGTAATCCTCTTGTTATTGTAAAGAGCCTCCAGTCTTGTCTTTTACATTATAAATGGTTCTCAGGGAGTCTCATGGGGTTTTTGAGGCCAGTGTAGATTCTGCTGGCAGTTGATCACTCCGGATGCCTTACATGCATTTGCACTGCGTGCTTGTAAAGTCAGTTGTCGAAAGTTGACTATTCAGTTGGACAAAATAACACCAGCAGGCCATGTTTATAGTGTTTCCTGTTGACCAGCCATTAATGACTGAAGAGTCATAATTTTTTAATTATTTAATATTTACCAACTGAAAAGGCTGTTGTTGTAATGGAGCATATATATTTTACATGTAGAGAGTGCTTGAGACTTACGTAACACTAATTAGTACATGTAATAATAAATATAGTTAATTTGGGTAGTTCTTATATGCAGCAAACAAATGAGTCTGTTACTTCTACTAGGAATATTCCTCATAAATCAAATTTGTAGTAACTTATAGATAATTAATGTCTTAAAGCTGTGATGACTTATGTCAGCCTAAGTTTTGGTCCAGACAACCTTTTGAAGTTTTGAAGCATTATTTACAGTTTGTTGTTGCAGTAATTCATGGCAACCTTTGAATCCTGTGTACTTTGTTTTAGCAAGGAAACTTAACTTGATTTCATTTATAATGATAAAATGCACTTTTAACTCTAAGACTGCCAGCCACTTGTTTTTAAGTAGAAAGCACTGTATAAACTGATACTATTTGAACTGAAAGAAAAACCTGAAAGAAAGATTTTAAATCCCACATTGTTATGACAAGTCCTCTATTCTTTCCAGTCTTTTATTCCTTCATTTCATTTCTGTCCTACTTGTACCAGCATCAGTCATTGGTTTTGGCAGTGTTTCTTAACGTAGAAATGAGGAAGGAAAAGCATCCTTTGAACATTAAAAGTTAAGTGACTCTTCTCCATCCTAGAGTTTTAGCACTCTTGACAGCTTGAGGTCTGTTTTTCCTAAGGAACTTGTCAGTATTCGATGTGCATAGATAGCCTCAGAACTGTCAGGTTGCTTACTGCTTATAGCTCTGTGCTTTGGGTATCCAGTCTTCTATCATGCTTCTTGGCCACTGCTATGCATGTTCTGGCTCCACTGAACCACTCCTACTGTGGACTATGAAAGGTGCTATAGAAAATAACAAAGCAAACAAATCAATTAAAAAAAAAAGTAATAAAATGAACTCATCGCTGTGATTTGGTTCTCAGGAGGAAAAAAAAAAAAAAAGGAGAAAGAACAGGAAGGGAAGGCTCACTTACTTGGCAGAAACACTAGCGTTAGTAGCATAGAAGCAGTGTCATGAGTGAAAAATTGACGTTATTGAAAATCCCAGGAGAATTACCTTCTGAATGAGTGAAGGCTTGTTCCAGAGAAATCTTGGGTTGCTGCCACAGGCTTCAAGGATAGCTGGAGATGCTCAGAGCAATATGGCACAATCTTTCAATCTTCATAGCCTGGGAGAAATTCAGGTCTCATCTTTCCCTTGTTAGAATACATGCTTACTCATTCTGCAGTCCAAATTAGTGATATGAAGCCTTTTGGCTAAAAGTTGAAAGGAAGCTGAAATCTTATATCAGAATATTTCACAGTGAGGTTCTTAAAATACATCAGACTAAATCCTGAGAAGTGAAGCCTACCTGCAGTTCTGTGCCCTGGTATAATGCAATGATCAGTATGACAGGAATGTCTAGAAACCTACAAATCTGTCACCATCTTTAATGAGAGTGGATTTGTGTGAAAACTTTTAATCCAAGGATTTAAATGAAACCAAATGCAGAATTTGTTGAGAAATTTCCTCAGACTTTCTGTTATACACAGTTTTCTTTATCTGTAGGGCTAAATATGGTTTCCAAACCAGGTTGGAGGCCTTCAGGTAAATACAGCTCTAGAAAGGTCACAGCCAAGGCCACGGTCTTGTCAGGCTGGTCACTGCATAGTTAGAGATGTATACCCTGTAGGAGTGGGACTAGCTCAAGATGTGCTGGGGGAAGAGAACAACTACACTTCTTACAGAGAGAGCAAGGATGCGGGAATAGACCAGACAAGTTTGGCAAATGCACTGGATCTGCAAATCTAAGTCTCACTTATGCCTTTGAAAGCCATATTCTTGGTGGTAGACTTGCCTGAGTTGAAGGGTGTTGGGCTAGCAGCCCTAGCCCAGGTAACAGAGGGGGTCAGCTTTGTGCCCTCAAGCTGGAGCTGCTGTCACCTTCCCTACTGCTGCCCTTGCTGCACCACTACAGGCCCTAAGGAGCTGGTGAAGGCCATGAGCGTTGAGGCAGTGACTCTCACAGCTTCCTTTGGCACCTATTGTCCTTTAGTAGCCCATTTCCACAACACTGGAGCATCTTTCATAGCCAGGTGTGGCTGGCTGTGTTTGAAACCTGAGTTTGTTTGATGAGTGGAGGGTGGTATGAGCAGGATCAATATGAATGTGTAATGGAATTGACTTGAATTCTCTCTAGCATTATTTGGCTCCTGCCTCTCTTTTCCTTTTCAGTCTGTTCAGTAGAAAATTCTTTTGAAGAGAGATAATTTTACAAAGTGCTAAGTTCAGTGTTCCAGAGCCTCTGGCATTCAGTAGGAGGCTTGCATGCTTTTAATCTATCTTCTCTGTTCGTATACTAAGGGAAATGTTTCAAAGTGATTTGAGCAAGTTATTTGTGTGAAACCTGTTAACAAATAATAGGATATACGTGTGTAACAGTTATTTCACTTTCAAAGTTTGCCCTTAGGAGCAGAAAAGATTTCTCATCACTAGAAATACTTTTTTTTTTCCTTAAAAAAAGAAGAGCAAGGCTCCTGTATGTGATTTTTCATTCCTGTCTCTCTTCTGCTGGCTTTAATCATACAAACCTCCCACCAAGGTCAAGGGGAGTTCTGGCTGATTTACAGAATGCAGGAACTGGAAGGTTGATGTCAATTTAACAACTATCTCCAAATGGTTGAGAGACACAGTGGAGGCTAGAAGCAAATCCAAAACCAGGAACTTCCTCAATCATTTCCCCTTCACCAATGTTTCACTTGTTGAGAGAGAAGATCCCCAATATTTGAAGGGAGAATTCTTTAAGAGATCCTGCCCATGATTGCAGCATTTTCCTGCCAAAGAGCTGATATTGTAACTATGTGTTTGGTCTGGCGCATGTTTGTATTTCCCCATGGCTGAAGAATGCTGGAGTAAGTCCCACAGATAGTTTTGATAGGCAGTAGTCAGAAGGTGAAAAGTGTATCACAAGTATGCATGTATGATGTTGCTTCTTACAGTTTCAGTTGTGCTAAGAAATGAGGTTTCTTCAGGCAAAATTGCAGCTGTGCTAAACTGTAAGACCAGCTGTGCCACATGGTGTGTTGTGGCAAGTCCAAGGTTGTATCTCTTTCACAGAAAGGTTAGCCACCTCCTGTTACTGAAGAGCAGCTGACATGCACCACTTTGTTCCCACATGTAGCAGCAGTTCACTGCTTCTGTGGTCTGCAGTGTCCAAGACAACACTAGGATCTGCATTTCTGAGTGGGAATGTAGAGCATGAGTGGGCCAGGTTATTTGGGAGAGGAAAGAACAAAGTGGGCAGTATGAATTTTGGGAAGAAAGATTCCTGGCTTGGAATATTAGGTGAAGTGAGGAGCATTAAGATCTTGGTAAGAATCATAAAGTAAGAAGTAAGAAAATGGGGGAAGGTAGTGCACAGGGAGCAACACTTGTAAGTGGTGGAAAGTACATCTTTAGTGATAAAATGAGAAAATGTAACTTACCTGTACTCCCTCCTGGAAAGAAAAGCCCACTGATGATTTTCTTATTTCATGTTCTATCATGACATCTGTTACCACCCTGCTTTGTTTAGAAATATTTTTTTTCCATGTGTCTTTTCCATCATTAGAGCTCCTAATTTGAACAGATGCTCACACTGGTTGGGCTAAGGTTTAGGCCCACAGTGAAGTAATAAGATCTCCTTCCTAACAGGTATTAGGAAGAAGGATTTCTCCCTTCCCTTGTTCCACTCTGTTTGACCTGGTAACTTCATCCTACCTTACCTTATGCAGATCTGGGGTTGTTCAGCCTGGAGAAGAAAAGGCTCTGAGGAGAGCTTACAGCAGCCTCCAGTGCTGAAAGGGGCTGACAAGAAAGCTGAAGAGGCACCTTTGACGATGGCCTGTAGTGACAGGAGAAGGGGAAATGACTTTAAACTGACAGAGGGGAGATTGAGATGAGATATGAGGCAGAAGTTCTTTCCTGTGAGAGTGGTGATGCCCTGGCACAGGTTTCCCAGAGAAGCTGTGGCTGCCCCATCCCTGACAGTGTTCAAGGCCAGGTTGGACAAGGTTTGGAGCAACCTGTTCTAGTGGAAGATGTCCCTGCCCATGGCAGAGGGTGTTTGGACTGAATGAGCTTTAAGGTCCCCTTCCAACCCAAACCATTCTATGATTCTGTGATTGCTCTGCATTGTTCAACTCCTTTTGCAATACACCAATGCACCTTCTGTTGGCTTTTTTTTTTTTTTAATTCCTCATTGGCTTAGTATGGGTTAAAAATAGGCCATGGTCTGTTCCATTTCAGATGTCAAAACAGGTTCACATGGTGTCTGAGAGAACAATGGCCCTCCATGACTTTATAGGTGATACTGACCTCTTGCTGAGTCTGCTCCAAAGCTCAGTGCAATCAGTGGGAGTCTGGTGGTGGTTGTGTCTGATCCATAATCCTCCTGCTACTTTGCAATTAACACATCAGTTCTGAGGTCTGTGTTTCAATGTATATTAAATGTTTTAAATTACATATACTGGGATGGCTCTAAACTTAACTCCCACTGATTTCCTGGTTGCCTCCCAGACTGGCCTGGAGCGGGCTTCTCTCACCACAGTCTGGGTGGCATTAGCGTGCCTCCTCCCCACGGCAGTAGGTACCAGCTCTGGTTGCTGCTGTTCTCCAGCCACGGTTACCACCACTAGTCAGCAGGGACTTGTGAGTTCCTTTGCTAACTTAGTGAAATGTATTCCTTGGAATATTCCCAGTGTGGGAACTGCCTTCCTAGGAGACATCCGACGCGGTGCTTCACAAAGCTACGTGGTCACCGTCCTGTTGGCACTGCTGATGTCCTCAGCAGTGCCGGCTGTAGATGGGCGGGAGCACGCAGTACCACGGCTCTACATTAACATCTTGTGTGCTCGGCCTGCAGCCACCTGCCAGCCTCCATGCGGTCACCGACCCCTCTGCCTGCTGCTGCCAGCGGGCCGGAGAGCGGCAGTGCCCGGGCTGTGTGCTGACTGCGGGACTCGCACCCGCTGTAACTCTGGTCTGTACTCGCCCTCCCGAGTCCGGCAGGAGTCTGTCACGACAGCAGTCAGTCTGTCACGACAGCAGTCTGTCACCTCGCTGACTCCAGCGAGGGCCGAGTGGCTTAACCCGTTCCTGCCGGCGGCTGTGTGGGACGGCCCGCGGCTGTGCTGGGGACGAGCCGCTGGCCGCGGCGCGGTCTCTGCCGCCCCCTGCCGGGAGCCTTCGGGAGGGGCGGGGTTGTGGTGGCCTGAGGGCCGGGACTGAGGCTGCTCGGAACGGTTTTGCTCTTGTGGGGGTGCGGGTTGCGGCCGGGAAGCCCGTGGGGGGTCAAGTGGGAAGGAGCGAGCTTTGAGCATCGGCAGGGCTTCTGCATGCCTCTCGCTCTCACTCGGACAGCCAGCTGTCCATCTCCTCGTTAAAATCGTAGAAGCGTGGAATGGTTTGGGTTGGAAAGGACCCAAATCATCCAGTTTCACTCCCCTGCCACGAGCAAACACCTCACATTATACCAGGTTGCTCCAACCCCTATCCAACCTGGCTTCGAACACCACCAGGAATTTTATCGCTTATTTGGCTATCCCATTCCAGTGCCTCATCACCCTCATGGTAAAGAATTTCTTCCTTACATCTAACCTGAACTTCCCCTGTTTAATTTTGAACCCATTACCTCTAGTCCTGTTGCTGCAGTCCCTAATGAAGAGTCCATCCTCAGCATCCCTATAGGCCCCCTTCAGATACTGGAATGCTGCTATGAGGTCTCCACACAGCCTTGTCTTCTCCAGGCTGAGCAGGCCCAACTTTCACATCCTGTCTTCATACACAAGATGCTCCAGTCCCCTCATCATCCTTGTGGCCCTCCTCTGGACTTGTTCCAACAGTTCCATGTCCTTTTTATGTTGAGGACACCAGAACTGTTCACAATACTCCAAGTGAGTTCTCACAAGAGCAGAGTAGAGGGACAGGATCACCTCCTTCGACCTGCTGGTTATACTGCTGCTGTGGGACATGGTTTAGCGGTGGACTTGGCAGTGTCAGGTTAACACTCATAGGACTCAATGATCTTAAAGGTCTGTTTCAACCTAAATGATTCTATGATTATTAAAACCACACTGTAGTAGCTTATTAAGGCTAGAGATGGGCTTTAGCTACAATAGTAATCAACAGCTCTATCATAAAAATGTCAAGGAACACTATTACTCATATTTCTTAGCCTGCCTGATATCTAGCATAGGAGCAATCACTTTTATGTAGCTCCAAGTTCAGTGTCCCTGGGCAGTCCTCCATAATAGTATTTAAAGGATATTTTAAGACTTTTTCCTTATACTATGTATCTTTTTTAAAGATGGGTATAGCAAAGTGCTCTTAGGATGCTTTTAGAAATATTTAATGGAGAAGCATGAGAAAAATCTTTCTTTTATTATGGAGCAGGTAAGGCTTTCCAGCATTCCTTACTCCTTCCTCAAATCTAATGCAAATTTCCAAAGACTCCTCCTTAGGGTCTTAACTTGGGAAACGACATGTACTGAGACCTTCAAAGATATATCAAGTGTCTTGCTGTGTTGTGCTTTGGTACCCCCTACCAGATATTGGTATTTTTATCTCACATTCATTATTTATGGTGTATGTTATTTCCTTCAGGCACAGAGACTTTAATCTACCTCTAAATCCCTCTTATTTTGTGGCAGTATGTAGCAGTTGCCAATGGACCCACTGCCAAATGAAAGTTACTTCTCGTATGTCATATGTTGTTGTGGAGACACAGAACTGAGCAGATTTTGTGGTCACTATTTAGGTGTAATACTCAACATGGTCAGGGGGGGGGCTGTTAATTTAACTGGCCTGTTTACTGCTTTGTACTTCTATTAATTTTATTTAAGGTTGTGTAAATGAGACAGGTTCTATCAGTCCCTGTGTTGCGCCATTAGACTCTCACCTCCTCTAATACTTTGATTATTACCCTTTGTTTATATACCTTCTGCCAATTTTCCATCCTGTGACTGCTTATGTCTGAGACAGTTTGACTATGATAGGGAGCTGCAGAAGCAAATGCCTTAATAAGATCCCTAAAGCAAAAGCCTGTTGTGCTTTTAGCATCCACTAAATTTGCAGCCCAGTAGAAGAGAAGTTAGTGCTACAAGCACACATCGTTTATGGCTCAGAGCTGCAATCTTTTCTAGATGATTAGTAAATTTTGGCTCTAGATGTTGTTGGTATTTTATGGGTTACTGAGGTAATTGTGAGGACTGCTGCTGGTGTACTTGCTTTATTATTTATTATACTTGCTGGGGAGGGACTCTTCATTAGGGACTGTAGTGAGAGGACAAGGGGTAATGGGTTCAAACTTAAACAGGGGAAGTTTAGATTAGATATCAGGAAGAAGCTCTTACTGTGAAGGTGTTGAGGCACTGAAATGGACTGCCCAAAAAAGTGGTAAATGCTCTATCCCTGGCGGTGTTCAAGGCCGGGTTGGACACAGCCTTGGGTGACATGGTTTAGTGTGAGGTGTCCCTGCCTATGGCAGGGGTTTGGAACTTGATGATCTTACGGTTCTTTCCAACCCTAACTATTCTATGATTCAAAAATTCCTCTGTGGCCCATACTGCAATGCCAGTAATTTCTTCAGTGAATATTCCAATGAGTGATGTACTTACTTCAGGGCTGATGGAGTATTTAGGAACCTACATTAATGTGACATCAGAATTTCATCCCCTGGTGCATGAGTGTTTATTTCCTATGTATTTTACAGTATATTTGACCTAAAAGAGCTTTGTACTTGAGGCAGAGTCCCCATGCTGTTGTGCCTATGGTCTTATCAGCAGTTTTGATTCAGTGGTTTTGTTGGTTACTCTGTTGGATGTTTTTTCATGTCTGTTTCATGAATGATCAGATACATGCAGAAAAAGCTTAATAGACACAGAAACAACAAAAATCCTTGCTGTTATTCCAGGATCCCCCCACTTAGAGGGCTTCAATTATTTAATAGTATTTAGGTTTACTGCTTTTCATCTCAAAGCACTTTATAAACTTTAATTTATTCCTGTTACTGGTAAGCAATCTGGTTTTTTTTTTCTCCTATTCCCAATACCTTCTCTCTACCCAGCAAGACACACAGACCGACCTCTAGACCCTTCACTAGAATTGGAGCCGGAGTGACTAAACAGTCAAAATATTTGTGTCACAGGTTTTCCAATCTGCTCTGCCAAAAAAGCCACTCACCTTTATATCCAAGGCACAAAGGTTACAAGACAGAGTATAAGTTTCCTTGACTTGGTATCTCTAGAGAAAAGTGACAGTCCTTGAGTGGTGGTTCTCTCTCTTTAATAACAAAGCAGTAAGAGATTTCAGTATGAGTTTTAGAAGTTGTAGCTGCCATTAAGGATGTGTGTACTTTAAAATGTTAAAAGATGTATGAGTCAAGAAAATACTTGGAGGCATCTTGTAAAAGTCTGTCTTCTGTTAGATTGAGTAATTTGATGTATTAGGGTGTTTGTTTTGGGAAGACTTCGATTACATTCTATCCCTATATCTGATACACCTGTATGAAATACGTGATCATCTCTTCAGTTGCCTGCATTAGGTAGTACAAAGGCAGAGCTTCCCCTTTCAAAGCAGTTCCATCTTTGATTTCAATTCAGTTAATAGTGAGCAGCATTATAAGCAGCAGGAGGACAACTTACTGTGGGTACAGCCTCCAGGTACCAGCTAGGTATCTTTGGTCTTAGTGCAGTGCTTGTTCACAGGCTCACATTAAACACAGACATCACACTAGTCAACAATACCAGCATGCAGAACATAGCAGGATACGAAGAAATTAATATGCAGTGTGTGTGTATTTTTATTATGCAACATGTATTTGCTCACACTGAGTAAATTATACTATAGTAAGTGGAATTAGGTTAAGCTTTATTTTACATCTAAAAATCCTAATGCAGTGAAATGTTAACTTGAGAACCAAATTCTGCTTTCATGCAGGCAATCATAATTCCATGCAAGTAAATGGCTCAGGTTGAGTCTTCAGAGACAGATGCAGTTTCATGGTTGCTGAATTGATTCTGCAGCACATCAATGTAGAATTCCCTTTTCCAAGTAGAAGTTTGTCACTGGTAGATTAAACTTGCCGAGCAATAACTTCCTTTTCATCAAGAAAAAAAAATAGTTTTGTCATAAAAGAACTAACCTAAAGGAAACATATTTCCTATGGTTTTGTTCTGACATAACTTATCAGAGCTGGAGTTGGGGATTCCTGTTTCCTGCTTTCTCTATAAAACAACATCAACAGTAGTATGTCATAGCTAGGGATGCCTATGATGCAAGTGCTTCTGTGCACACTGAGCAAGCAGCTGGGTAGTGCAGGGTAGGGAAGGGAGTGGGAGCACAGTTGCTATGAGATGGGATGGAAATGTTTCCTAACTGGAATATTTCAGAATTCCTTTTTGTTTCTTCTCACCGAGGTCAAACAAGCTAACTTTTTCATGGTGCCAACGTTTGTCTTACAATAAAACATTCTTCATCAGTTCTGCCTAAAAAAACCTTTGAAAATCCCTATTTCAAGCACAGTACTGATATACTTGCATGACACTTTCTGTACATGAGGAAGCATTTGGGTGTCAAAAATGTGAGCAGTTCGCTGCTATATTATGGCTATCACCTGTACTGTTTGAAGCCAAAGGTAACCCAGTGTCAAGACTGAGATTTAGAGAAAAATAACACTCCATCAGAGTCATTAATCAGAACTCCTTCTGACATGTTTTTTGCTATTAATTCCAGGAACAGAGCAATGACTAGCTCATACATTCTTTCAACGCCCCCACTCAACAAGCAGGAATCACTTCCAGTTTAGAAACAGACTCTGAGGTGAATAGGCAGGCTGCAGCATGTCAGGGGATATCGCCCACTGAAAACCTGCAGCATCACAAGGTTAGAAAGCAGGAATGCCCTTTTAACCCTGCTCTTTATGTGCTCCCCCAGACAGTTTGCGGAGGGGACACAGTATTTTACCATGAGATCCAAATCCAGAGATTTAATTGCACCTAAGCAGACATATAAAATGAATATGCTTTAGTGTGTTGCTGGAGAGGTCTGAGTGGGAAGTTAACAAGAGCAGCTCCAGACATACAGGACTGAACATAGTGTTGTACAGGCTTTTGATGGTATTTTAGTAGGTTTTCTGTTCCGAATTTGGATGATTCTTTTGTGCATAGACAATCAGAGGACAGACCTCAGGCATTTGGAGAGCTTAGTGAAGTAAATTCTTAAGTCATTGTTTTTAACATTAGGCATATCTGTATGTGGATGTTGGGAGCTTCTCATGTCTTCTTAACTCCACTGAAGTTTTCTGTGTCAGTATATCTCGGTCAGCTCAGAGAACTTTCAGCACAGAGAAAAAGGTGGAACACTTCTGTGAAAAAAAACTTCAAAACAACCTCTTGGGATGGTGCCTTCATCAAGCCCTCAAGTAACCACTGGCCTTAGGTGAGTTCCCCTCACTCTCCCCATATGTATGGTTCAAGGCTTTTCATGGCCTTTCCTGTATCAGAAATGTTGCTGGAGGTGGGAGGGGGAAATCTCAGTTCTAGCACTTTGACTGAAGAGCCTCCAAAGAGTTTTCAGAGGATGAGAGCTAATAAGCCAAACTTTGAACCCAAATGCAGACATTTACCACACGGCTCCTGCTGAGTACAGACTCTGGAATTTGGCATTGCTGCCTTGGGCTCTCCAGGATTTCAACAGATGTAGTGCATTGATTTAATGTTTAAAAAGGAACCCTGCTGTGGCTTCCACAGCTTGTTTCATCGCTTTAGAAATCAAGCAGTAACATACAAACAGTACAAGCAATTTTGTGTTATAAACAACATCCAATGTTTAGGGAATTGGGATTAAAATAAAATGTCTTCAAGACTTTTGGCCCTCCCCTCTCTCCCATCTGGAGATCATTGTCTTTTTTCCAGACTCTTCCAATTTTTGTCTATTTCTGAATTTTCAGTATTTTCCTTGTAACTTAGAAATACCTTCAATTTGTCCTTTTTTTATAAACAGAGAATTACCTGAACAGGGCTTGTGCTTGCCTCAAATGATTCAGAGCTAATAAAAAGGCTGACTTCACACGTTTGACAGTAGAGAGTTTATGCAATGAGCAGTCCACATTGCTCACTGCATTGTACAAAACTCAAATGCAATAAGCACGTACAATAAGAGCACTTCTATGTTAACATCCATGCTTTGTTTATAAATTCATGGGACATGACACTTATACTGAGGTGCTCTCAGTTGTATGAGATATGGCAAGGAGATCATCATGCTTCTAAAAATTCTTCTAGAAACATAAAAGCGAGGAAATTTGCTAAATCTTTTACCATTTATTTTCAGGTGCATTAAAAGGAATATACAGAAATAAATCCAGTTTCCTTACCTTTAATGCTGTGTCATTAATGTGATTACACCTCCAAATGAAAACAGTGGAGCTAGAAAAGAGAAGGGCAGATAGGGCGGTGAAAGATATGGGCCACCTACTGTGTTGAACATGACACGGGGGTTTTAGCTTAGAAAAAAACGAGTGGGGATGAGATAGAAAAGTAGAATTATGGCTGGAGGAGAGGATGTGACTAGGAAAGCATCATTTACCATTTGTCATAGTTCAAGAAATAGGTGGCAAATCGGAAAAAAAAAAAAGGAGGCTTCAAACACAATGTGGGTGCCCTGTGAGCCTTACTGCCAGCAGGCATTGTCACTGCCAAAAGTTTACCTGGATTCAGTCTAGACCCATTCACAGAAGTAAACTCTACCAAAAGCTGTTAAACACAAATGTTACTGTCTCTGGTTTTGAAAATTGTTACCCGGTGTATCTGAAAGCTGAAAGAGTTTGTCAGGGAAAAAGGTGCTTCCATTCTCTTACGCTTCCGTCTGCCATTCAGCACTTTTGAGAGAGGATGCTGGGTTGTATCTTGCTGTGAAATCCAGCAATTCTTATATGTCTAGTCTAAAACTTAATTTCCTTCAACTTAGCTTCTTTTATCACTGTTTCCTGCTGTTTCTTATCATCCTTCAGTTTTCCTATCTATCAAGCTGTGTCTGTTGCTTTCTTTGCTACGTTTTGCAGTTACCAGTGATTCGGGGGTCTAAGAATGGAGTGCCTCAAATAGCAATAGGAGTATTTACTCCTTGAAAAAGTAGGTTTGTTTAAGGAGTTTCTATCCAATTACCAAAGAATTGTAATGTGCAAGAATTTGGTTATTGCTACTGTTTTACCTGTTCAAGTGCTTGTAAAATTTTCATGCCTTTAGCTGAAGGGTGATTTTTTAAAAAGTGAGGTGCTGTGACTGCAATATCGAGCACAGTGGGAATCATGAAAAATGCCAGATGGAACAAAATTATTCTGATTTTTGATCCACAAAGAGCCTAACTGTCAGTCATGCTGAGCACCCAGCAGCTCCCATTGAAATCAGTGGCCCCAGGCCAATCCTGCTAGAACTGCTTAGTTTAGTTCACTGGATTGACATTACTGCTGAACTTGCCTAGCACCACTGCTGAGCTTGAAGAATACAGAAAGAGATGACAGTGTCAATAAAATAAGAAGATGCAAAGAAGCCCTGGGGAAATGCAAGAGATTGATGCCCTACTGTTCCTTCCCTTTTCTTTTGAACCTCTTTTGCATTTTTCATTCAAGAGCTGAGTGTCTTTTCAGTTTACCACTGCTCTACTCTGTCAGTCCTATTTTGATTCAGTAGGACCTGGCAGGAAGCATAACTCATTTGAAAATACAAATTTGTGTCTAAGGTAGCAGCCTGAGGTCATACTTGCTGAATCTTTTGCCTATTTTGTAGTGCATTCTTATGTCAGATTATGGAGCAAAAAATCCTTGTTATCATACTTGGTTGTGCTACACTGGAGGGCATGGCTGCAAACAGCTGAACAGTTCCTAAAAATACACTTAGGATTCGCTCATTAAGTTTATTTAGGCATTGTTTAGTCTTCTGGTTTAGTGTATTTTTCAGTTGGCAGTTCAGTTTTATTCTGAAGTGCATCAAAGCTCCAAATGAAAACACACCTGAAACTGAACTTAAATGTAAGATTACTTGGATGTTTGTATTCATGTCTGATTTATCCTCTCTTGAGAACAGTGGTACTGTGATACAGATTCAAAGTCCAAAACTAATGATTTTAATCTATCTCCATTCAAATAGCAAAATAATTACTGATATGCTTAGAAGGATAAGCATTCATACTCTGTTGAAGGTGGTCTGCTGCTCTGCCTGAATGAAGATAAACTTTACAGAACAGAAGGATCCCTTCAAAAGGTTTACAAGTAATAGAGGATACATAAACTTCAAAGAATGAGGCTGGGACAATAACTAAGAGGGAAACAAAGAAAATAACAAGAGACCTGAAAATGTTGGTCACTGCACCTTCCAGATCTGGTTCTTTCACAGATGCATGCCAGAGCATTAAGAGGTTCAGATTCCTGCTAACAGGAATTCATACGCTCACCTGTGAACAGAGAGGGACACAAGTCTACAATTCACATGAAGCATATCATAAACAAAATGCTTTCTTAGTAAACCAGCCTTTTAGTATAAGGTGGTTTGAATTATGCTGTCTACATGGTAAGACCCTTACCTGAGATAATACTGTAATTCCATGGGAATTTTACAAACCCATAAAGTGTTAGATTCCTTTTTTGTAATGTTAGATTGTGCCTTTCCATATTTAAATTGCCTACAAACATGCTGTTTAAGGTTCTAGCAACACCTTTTAGTCTGGACCACAATGCACTTAGGCTTGTGATGTATTAATCTCCTGTTTTGTGTGCATAGAATGATGGTAGCTGGGGGAAAAGAAAAATGAGAGCAGAAGTAGACGTAGGAAGCTGGAAGTGAGCACTAAGAGCATTGCAGGTGTTTTCCTGTTGTTGTCAGTCAGCGGGAGAGGCCAAGGCTGTTAATAATGGCCATGGATAGTCATTATTGTCAAACATATGCAATTAAGCTGTTTGGACTGCCCAACATCTCAGCCCCAGTGTTGGAGGTCCAAGAAGTTTAATTGCTGTTTCGCACCATCTCCACAACTGTCAGTTAGGTGCCTCCTGCCATATGGCAGAGCCGCATGGTGACACAGCCTGAAGATTCACAAACTCATTGCCAGCCCAGGTGCATGTTTACTGCATGCTAGAGATGAGGCAGTTAGGGCAGAAGAAGGCTGGCCACTGAAGCCAGCAGATGGGTTTGTCCCTGGAGCAAAGCAAGTGGTGAAGCCAGGTGGCTGAGAATTCCCAGCTGGTCACCTGTAGCTAGGGATAGCCTGCCTGGAGGAGCCAAACTGGAAGTCTTATCCCCAAGTTTTCACAGGCTCATATGCAGCTTCACAAGAGACAAAATGGAAAACAAATGGGAATTAGCATGATAGCAGGCTAATATTTTGTCAGGCCGTGCTTTTTGATGTCAGGTAACATCATGAACAATTTCTCCAGATGGTTAGGCCTCCTTTCAGCTGTCTTTTAGGGGTGGACTGTAGGAGAATGGCATTTTCTGGCAAGTGGTTGCAACATAGGAAGCCTATATTGGAATCTCCTAAGTGTCCATTTGCAGTTTCTGGACAGGCTACTTTGAGCTGTACCAGTTTGCAGCTTGGTGGCCTATTTCAACTTGGTTTCTAGCCAGTGGTTACCACAGAAAATGTTTTCCCTTATCCTTTTATCAGCCTTCCTCTGTGCCTGGAAAAGGCAGTCTGTGCAAACTGTTACTGTCACAGTGGTGTTAATGAGCATTTACTCCAGTGGGAGGTACTGAAAAGGTGTTTTCACAGAGCTTTCATAAATGTATCTACAGGTGAAACACAGAAGAGCAAAGATCTGTGTGAGCAATGAGGTGTGGTTGCTTAAGCCAATTTACAATACTGATAGCTGTCAGCAGATAAAGAGATGACATGTCCAGGACTAGTCCTTGTATTATACCAGTTTGGATTTGATTTTTCAATAGCAGACAAGCAATTGATGCTAACAGGTTATTTTTCCTTTTGTAGGAGACATGATGCAGCTTCTTCACTAGGTGGACTGTGTTCTGAACATTCAGAACAATTACTCCTTTTTTTTCCTGACTCTTAGCTAGCTAAAGGTTTCTATATATAATGATGATCTACCCTTCCAGCCTCCAGGAATGGCTGTTGAATAGCCAGGCACAAATCCTGAAGAGAGTTAAACAAAGAAAAATAAGCTCTTCTATATATTGTACGCATATATGAGCCCTGAATTCTTCACATAGTCAATTAAATGTGCTCTTTCCTTTTAAATGCTCTAGCTATATTGCACTGACATACTATACTTTGGCTACTTCCATGGGCTGATGCTTGCTCTGGCTCTCAGCACTGAGTCTAGAGCTTGGAAGAGGCACTCACCACTAAATTGGCTGCTGTCCAGTGAAGGGGGTTATATGTGTCTGCCTGCATAGGGTTATTTGTCTCTGTAAATGTATGCTCTATTCAGTGCTGACAATTCCCACAGTTTTATGATATGGTTCAATATTTAGCGTGGGCCGAAGAGCCAGACCTCAGGCATTGTGCGAGATGTGTAGAGATCTTATGATTGTAGACATAAAAGGGATGTTTCCCATTCTGTCAAGTACAGCAGATTGGAAGCACCAAAAGGTAAAAGCAAAATTTTCCTTGAAATTGTACTTCTTAAAAATTCTGTCACATATTTTTTGGGTTGTGACATGGCTTCTGGCTGGCTGAAATGGATAATACTGTGTACATCTGTTTTCTGTGAAACTGGGGTAGTCTGCCTTGGCAATGCCTGAAGCTTTGAGCTCCACTTACACACTCATGCATCACAGATATAGCAGCACAATGTTCCTTCATTGTGCTTTCTGCTCTCCCTGGCTTGGCAAATGGCTTACACTAACCTCATGATATATGGGCTGCACCTTATGCTCCACAGAAATGATGCTACTGGATGCATTGGCTTTTGGGGCAGAAAAGTACTGACACAGGAAGATGCCTCTTACCTGTTGACCTGGCTGATGAAGCACAACCACATTTGTCAGGAGTTTAACTGCCTCTTGTAGCAGTGTAATTTATACCTTTCTTCTCTCATGAGGTGAGATAGAGAAGCTGTTAACCTGCTAACAGGTTTAAGCCCTGTAGGATCCACTGTGATAATCTAATCTGATTTTCTGTATAATGTGAATTGTGGAATTCCCCTGGCTTAATTTGTGCTTTGTGTTCACTGTGTATGTCAATGAGAACATGTTTATTAGAGAAGCGTCTGACTTCAATCAAAGCATTTCTAGTGATGGCAGTTCCTTTGTAGACCTTGAGGAAAGGTTCTACATAGAGGAGCGGTCTGGGGCAGGCAATACATTGTGCTGCCCAGCCTCACAAAATGATCCTGCTCAAGATCCCAGGGTTGTTTGCTGGGTCTGGTACATGCTGGCCCCTGAAGCAGCGTGGGAGCCCACAGGGAGCCCCCAGCAGCCAGGCCAAGGCCATGGGGCGTAGGAGCTGCGTGGCTGCAGTGGTTCTGCTCCCCTTCCCACACTGTGCTGGGGCAGCCGCGCTTACCACTCCAGTCACTGTGCTGGAGGAGTGCCTGACGGGAATGGGTCTTACTTGCTGGAGGGAACAATTGGGAAGTGCTGCATAGAGTTTGCATGGTTTGTTTGTTAAAGCCATATTTTGCTCTCTGTTATTCCAGGAAATTCAGAAATTACCTCTTTGTTTACCATCTTATCAGAAGCTTTTGAAGTGATATTTCTTCCAGTGACTGTATTTTAAATTGAAAGTCTGACTGCTTTCATCCTGAATCACCTGAGTAATTATAGACGATATATATGACATCAGAAAGCATGAGACAAGCTAATAACCTGATGGATGGGGATCGCAGATTTCGCTGTCTGACTCCGTTCATTCCCCGAAAGTTTTCCCAGTTGTGAGTAGCAGTTAAACGTTTGTCTAAGACGTGCCATGTTCTAGGTGCTGACAATCAGGCTGCAGAGGGAGCTCGTCTCAAGGTAAAACTTCGTCCGTATGCCGTTTCTCAGTCAGTTGGGGTGATCCCTTCTGGTTGTTCTCAATGCCACAGAGATAGGACTACTGAAATTCGAGTTTTCCTTGAGTATGCCTTGAGTTGTTCCCCAACATGACTATTTTCTAGGCCAAGTTTGAAGACTGATGCTGCTTGTCTAGGATTTTGTTGCAGCACAGTGGCTGAAACAGTAGTTTTGAGTGATGAGCCAGGCGGCTAGAGGTATTGGCTGAGCACTGCTGATGCTGGGGGTCTGATGCAGCTTTGGAAGTGTTGGACAGTTGCCGCTCAAATGGTCAGTGCTGATAGAGTAAATATGGTGTAGTCAGAACTATTTAGATATAGTACATGTGCTCATATTTTTGCATAGAAGTACAGCGACTGAGGGGTTCACTGAGGACTACAGTGACACTTCATTTGAGGATCATAGAGCCAGCATAGCTCAGCCCTCTGGTGATCTTTGGGCAGTGGGAGTACCACAGAGTTTTGCAGTTGTAAAGAGTTATACTCGAAGTGCTCTCAGCACTGCTCTCAAAATGGGTGGTCACCTTATGCCAGTGGACAGGACGTATTAGGGAGACCCTCCGGTTGAGTCACAAGGTTCAGAAAGGACCCCCTTGCTTTCCAGCTATTCTCAGATATTAGAGTGGCTGAGTGCAGCTAGATCCAGTCCTAGCCTCAGACCAGATCAAGGGTTTATGTCTAAGAATTGTGCTTGCACCTTCTTGTCCAAATTTGTCCTGCACCCCAACACCTTCACATTACAAGGGACGTTTCCTCAAACCCTTTATATTTGACCAGCATGCTGGTGTCCCAGGAAAGATGAGACCCCTGTGCCCGACCAGCTTACCTGTCTCCCATTATGGAGACCGTACTGGACAGCCCACTGAATCATTCATCTAACCTATTCAGGGAGCTACACCAACAGTGTCATCAAGTCAAATCCCTTATTTCAAATATGCAAGTATTCAGAGACTCACACAAAATGGATTTCAGTTGAAGTCTTTTAGTATGCGAAATATAAGTTCTTGACAGGATAAGGTTCAGAGATTGCCAGTGGTAAGATACTATCTGCAAACCTGAGTTTAAAGTGATACACAATGACAGTATAATCACTAATAACAGCTAGCATGAGTTAGTCATTGAGTGTACATAATATAAAGTTCTTACCCAATAGGCATCCCTAGGGGGGAAAAGACAGGTTCAGCCTGTTGACTGATCTCAGAAGTTATGGTAGAGTCTTTTCTCCTTTCCCTTTCCTAATTTCACATATTTATACAATTTGATGCATCATTTTCATTGAAAGGACACTCTACTCATGTTTTGCTGACAGGTTGAAGCCATATGTTGATGATGTCCATGTGCTGCCAGGATGTACCAGTCTTCAAGGATAGTCTTTCCTGATTAGAGATTTCATGGTTGTCGCTTTTTCTCTTGCTCCTTCAACATGGTAATAGCAATGTGTAGCCTTGGCTGGGAGTATGATTACTCCACAGCCTCAGTTTGAAGCAGCACATTTCCTTCATTAGTTCTTAACAAACAAAAGGAGCATAAAGCAAAGAAAACTGCTCTCAGCTGGGCAGCTCTCAAGCTGTTCTCTTATGGGAGGTGGCAGTGGCTGCCAACTCCATGTCCTAGTCTGGTTCTTCATCTCACAGTCTGGTCAAGCAGAAATCTGGAGAGGACAGTGTGTATCAACCCTCATCTGATGGCAGGAGGCTGCAGTTAGTTTTTGTCTGGCTTTTTTTTGCTTGGCCCCTGACTGCATGTCTGTATACAAAGTGTTTTAAATCTGTGTGGATTTGGATTCCTCTTCACCATGGAAACACATAAAATGACAAGTGAGCAAAGACTAATAATGCCAGGAATAGGGAATAAGATGCAAAGATGTTGACCCCTGTGTCCTCAGCTTGACAGATGCTATTATTGTTTGTTACTGTTGATGAGTTGTTGTGGATGAGTTTTCTGTGGCCATGTGAAATGATTCAGTGTTGTAAGGTCGGCTCCTACCTTGTCTCCTGCTCTGCAGCAGGCAACTGCAAAGCAGTGCACTGGGATGAGCATCATGTCTTTATTTCTGAGGTGTGTTGACTTGAAGTGATTTGCCATTGGTCAACATGTGTGGTCAGATCTGTGCATCTTAGCCCTCGCCTGGTGATGTATTAACAGCCTGTGCTTGTATTACGGCTCTGCACAGGTGAGCGCAGCTACAACCCATGCCAGGATTTCATACACTTCCTCCATATTTTGCCTTCATGATAGAACTTCTTTTCTATTTTGTCTCACTCCCATGGCCAGAGCAAAGCCATAATTTTGCTTTGTCCTATTTAACCTTCATTTAAACTTTTGCTTAATAGAGTTGAAAAAAGAATTTATTTTTCACTATTTGTCGTCATCTAGTTTTCTGTTTGCGTAATTAATAGAGAAAAAAACATTGAAAACAAAGGCGCTAATGAAAAAGTTTAGAATCAGTTTGTTTCAGGCTGCAATAATATATATATGTGAATGCAAATGGCACAAGCAGTTGAAATGGGGGTCTACCTTCATTCTGTTTTTTAATTAAACCCATTTCTCAGCATGCCCCCAGGCTTTGGCTGGCAGATAGATTTTCGGTAACAGCAAGTCTGCTCAGCGCAGCTAGAAGCACTCCAGGCACCAGGATTCCTCTGCGCCTGGAGGTGGGGGAAGAGCGCTGCTGGCACTCAGACTGCTCCCCAGCAGAGGGGGAATGCTGTACTGGCTCTGCACCACGCACTGTGCAAAACAAAGCCTTTCAGCATCTGTGGCAGGAAAGTCACCAGTTGCCATATGTCACTCTGCTGTGCATATGTTAAGTGGGCCCAACCAATCACATTTGCACATTCTCTGTGTGACTTGTTGTCCCACACAATGAGTGCCCTGTTGTCACCGGTGCTAATGCTATGCAATCTGCCTTGCCGTGGTGCAGCAGGCAGCTTGCCTCCTGGTAGTGTAGCACATTTTGCCACATGAGTGTGGCCTGGTATTGCTGGATGCTTTGCAATCTGTTGCTCTGTCAAGTGCAAGCCCTGCTGTCATATTTTCTGCATCCTGTTGGGCCACAAAGGAGCAGACAGGTTGTGGGCAGGGATGTGTTCTGCTCAGCTGCTGTCTCAGAGCTGTACAGCCCTGCACCATGTCTGGGCTGCTTGGTAAGAATCAGTCACATAGCAGGAGTGACGGGTTCTGGTAACAAGCTTTACAGCTCTGTCATCTGTAACTAATCATTCCTATTCCTTGATGTGTGTTTGCTTCATGTGTAGCAAGTACATCCCAGGCTGCAAATCAGCTTGACTTGCACAGAGGGAAGAAATGGGGGAATTTCTTGTGTTACTTGAAGCACTTATGCAACCAGCTGATACAGACAAGGTAGAGTAGCTGCCCAATACTTTGTTAAGAAACAGGGCTCAACCCAAGAGTTTCTTCAGAAACTCTTTGTGCACCACCCTTTAACTCAAGTCTAGGCTTTCAGTGAACTTCGCTGAGACAAACCTTGCTGAGAATTGCAGGCTGAACTTCTGCTCAGAGGAGGCTCAGGAAAACAAACACGTGCTCCTGAAGTTTTCATAGGCTATAAAAGCCTTCTCCAAGATGCAGTTGATGATGCTAGGCTGTGATAAAGTATTGAACAGCTTGTGCTTTTAGGTGTACCACCAAAACCACTACATCCATTTGGAGATTGTAGAATAATGTGTATATACATGGAACCTAAGGTAGGGCTGGAGGGACAGTTTTAATTCAGGGATACCCTAAGACTAGGTGCTTACTTTCCAGACTGCAATTTCTTATTGTAGCCTTTCTGAATGCAGAGAGTTTGCCTTCCTGTTTGCAGTGTCTTTTGACATACAACTTATATACAGTCAGAAAAAAACCACTGATTTAGAAACGCAGTTTTGTAACATTCACACATCTGTTTCCACTGAGGGCTTTGAAGCTCTGTAAAATGGATAAGACAGAAAAGAAAGAAAGAGACAAAGAAAAAAAAACTGCCTGTAGAAATATGACTAATGCCAGACCTGTCTGTACTTGTTAAAATGTGCTAGAATGACAATGTTAACAGCTTGGCCAAACATCAGAAAATCAGTACTTCATCTGATGCTATTAGCTGAGTTTTTCAGTAAAGGCAGAACTGGAAAAATAGTGATGCCTGCCTGGGCCTCAGGGTGGATCGGCAGAGAAGTCTCACAGACATGACTAAGAGATGCTAATGAGAGCCTGGCCCCTTATGCAAGCTGCCCCACGCTGCTCACATCCTGTCTTGAGTGGCCTTGTATCACTGGTCCTGGAAAGCTTTTATGCATCTAACAGGTCAGTAGTTTGGAAGGTGTGTAACATGAGGGATCCTTCCTGGACAGCCCTTTGGAAAGAGACAGAAATCCTACTGCGTTCACGCTGTACAAGAAATGCCCAGGGTGAGTCACCAGCCACCAAGAATGAGCTGCAAGCCTGATAATCTCTTTCAAATGTCCCACTTCCCCCAGGGTGGGTTTTTTGAACAGGAGTACAAATCCCCATCAGCTTTTGTGGTATAACTTGGTCAGTTGTATTTCTACAGCGTTGACATCAGCAGTGGGATCTGTGTCTTTCGTGTTAATCTTTGCCCCTTCAAAGGCACACTTTTTGGAGATGAAAGAGTTAATCTTTGGATTTGTGCCTCACAGCTCTCCTAAAATGCTGTGTGCTGCCTTCAGGTTACAAGCCCTATCATGTCTGCCTTCCAGTGAGGCACAACTCTCACCTGCCTGGCTGAGAGAAGGTGAGGTCTGCAGGGTTGTACTTGTGCTGAATCCTGTCTAGCCAAATGTCAACCCCTGAGCAAAAAGTGACAAAGAAGAGGGAGTCTGTGATAACGCCTGAGGTGCTTTATGATGCCGCTTTGAATTTCCTGGAAATGGCTATAGGAATAAAGGACAGTGCTTTCAATGGCACTTGCCGTAGGCATGTACTTCATTATGCTCTTCATGCAAGGACACATTGAAATTCAGTTCAAGGAGAGAAGGAAAACCATTTTGCAGTAACCAGAGATCAGATTATTTGGTAAGCACAAAAGCCTTTTGAGTAATAACTTTCTGTGAAGAGTCAGATGGTTTCTATATGCTCAGTAGTCTTGGTTTCCCTTGAACTGTGTAATTCAATCGAAATGGCTCACTCAGCTTTTAAACCATCTCATGGTATCACAGTGCAGCTGTATTCCTGGACTGGCAAAGCCACTGAGCATCTCTTTGAAGTACAGTATCTGCAGCGTTTGGGCTTGCTCTTCTTCAGAGGGATACAAGGATAGTCTGACTGACTAAAATCCAAGTCAGTCTTCTCCAGTGACCTACCTTCAACAGTGGCTGGAAGCAAGGCTGGAAGTAAATTGGTGCTTTAAATAACTCCAGAGTTAGTCTCCAGGATAGAGGGTCTCCAGGAGGGCCTTTTTTATTGCATGTGCCATGTGACATAGGCCAGGTGATAGAGAACTCAGATCCAAGCCAAGAGAATATATGGCTTACTGTGTTGGCAATTGCAGTGATGTGAAGAAATACAGAGAAATAGTAGTTCCTAAAAATACATACAGATAGAAGTAGTTGATACAAGCTATGCCCAGGTGCCAAACTATGTTATTGAACTAGACCATAGTGAGAAAGGAGAGGAGGGCAAACAGGTATTTTTTTTTGTAGTAGTTATTTAAGTGGATCAAATCTTTCCAACCTTGGTGCCTAATTCATGTTAATGGATAAATTCCTCTGTTATGTGTTCAGACTGTGTGCTAGAGAAGACCGAGAAAAATCAAATGCCATACCAAGTCCTGCTCACCTTGTGCTGAGGGTCCCACTCAAGCTTCTGTTAGGCAGGGAGGGATCAGCCCATCTCCAAAGAAGACTCAGAAGTATTTGCTATTCATAGTTACGATGAAAGCTGCAGTTGTTCTTTCTGAACACAGATCCAGAAAGTAGAAGGGAGATGACCTTAAAGATCTACTGCAGATCGAAGGAAGGTCACTGGCTGGCAGGAATATGGCAGCAGAGGAAGAAAGTCAGGAAGTTTCTCTTAAAAAATAACAGTGACCCCCTCTGCCTTCAGATAATGAGCCTTTTGAGTTGTTAGTTCTTTTGTGCTAATTAGTAGGGGCTACAATGGAAGTGCATATTCTGTCAGCTTAAATTCCACTAGATGGGAAGGTAGGCTGTGGCTTTTAGGGTAAAATCTTCATTAGGCCCGGTATATTATAGAGGGATATATCTTTCACTTACTTGAGATGGTGGAAAGTTTCCTGTTTCCCTGCTGGGATCACAAGTACGTCCAGAAAGATGAAGGCCTGTTGCTTTCCAGGTTATCCTAGCATTGAGTACACACATAAACAGCACACTAGACAGATGGGTCATGATTTGTCTGTACTACCTGTATGTCCTATATATTTCTATGCTTATCTATCTTTATATATATTTATTAATTCAAAGACCATTTACAATGATTCCCTGTATTTAAACATCCTCTAGATTCTATCTGCTTGTTTGTGCCTCCAGGAAAATCAATCTGCGTTGGGTACTAAGCACAACTCTAATAAAGGAGAAAGAAATAAAATAGACAGTGAAATATGATGTGCTTTCTCCAGAAGGGAAAGTAGGAGCCTCAAGCCAAAGTCCAAAGGTTACATACCGTGGTAATGGTCTTATCTAACCTGGTTATACCTAGTACTTGCAGGTAAACAGATTGAGACACACTGCAGTCATGAAATAACTACAGCAAAGCTTGATGAGACTCAGTGCCACCCCATGCTCTACATTAAAGTACAGTGCAGCAGCAAACACCAAATCCTTCATGATCTAGCTGTTGTCTTAGGGCCATATTCTTCTCTTGGCATTCACAGAGATTTGTGCTGCTTCAGTGAAGGGTCTGAGGAGAACATTTGGAACGTGCTTGAGACTTCAGGTTGAAGGACTTCTTTAGATGTTCAGATCACAAAGTAGTACTTCGTATAAGTACAAAAAAAAACCCAGTTTTGCTATTGTGTAGGCTTAAATCCAGTTCATTGATACAATTTTGAAATGAAAGGGAGTAAGAATGAATGTTTCTCTTAGAGACATTTTGGGTTGTATCTTGGCCAGACTTTTTTGTTCACTTGCTGGCAGAGAAGTTTCTACTCTTTTGCCTCTTACTATGGCATCTCTATTCCTGGCATTTCCTATATGATGTGCGGCTGTGCACACTTTCAGCACTAAGGCTGTTTCCTAGTTTTCAGCAGAGCTGAGCAGCACGTACTCTGAGCCCAGAGTCCCTGCTTCTCGTCAGGTACTTTTCTAATGGCTGAACAGCATCTTTGTGTCTAACCTTTGAACAGAAAGCTTAAATATTATACAGAATTCCTCTTTTTCTGTTTGTTAAAGAAACTGGACACCCCCATTACACCATAATTACATGCCTGTTGTTTGGGGAATGTGAGGGTAACAAGCCATCCACTCCTCACAGATTTCTAAATTGTATTGTGCAGGTATCAGTGTACACAATCTTGTTTGTAATCGTGACCATCTCTTACACATAGATACTTGTCTGTCTTGTCAACAGGCATCTGAAAATGAGCTCCAGAATGACGTGTTGTATTTTCAGCCATAAGTGTTTGTTTGGAGAGTTGTTAGTCTCATCGCTTCCCTGCTCCCCCTGTTTTGCAGACACAAGCACATCACACTGCCTCTTACCACCACACTCTTCTAGTAGGGAAGATCTGGTTGCTGGAGCTGACAGACCACTTCATAGGTCCATACTGAGCAGCTGTATCTCCATGGCTTTTATCTCTTTTCTCACTTCGACCTCCTATCTGCTTCCCTTGCAAGGAACCTGTGGGCAGCCCTCGTCTTGAACTCTCCACCCCCTCCTAGCTCTTTGTTGTCTGTAAATCTGTCTGCTAGTGCATCCACAGCTTTCTCATGCATCCCACAGGCACACCTGAGAAAGCCTAATTTGTGCAATAACTTCTGATGCTGGCAGTGGTCGCATGCAACTATCCAGCCACTTGAACACGCAGAGCTCTGCACTTGTTCCTCCAGTGTTGCAGGGATTGTCTGAAGTTTTCTCCACTTCTGTCTCTCAGTGGTTCCCTACAAGGTTATTTGCTGTATTGATATTCGTTCACATTAATGAGGACTGTACACTTTCTTCAATCTAGTCCTCTGGATTCATTACTTTGATACTTTTCCAGCTGCCTCCAGTTGATTAACACTGACTTTTGCATCTGTTATTTTATGTGTCTGACCAGAGGTATTGGAAAAGGTTTTTCCTCTGTAGTTCTCTGAAACAACCTTTCCTCTATCTCCTACTTCATCAGTTTCATCTTCATATCATGGCTAATGCCCACAGCTGCCGGTTGGGCAGAGAGGAGATTGAGAGCAGCCCTGTGGAGGAGGACTTGGGGGTATTGGCAGATGAAAAAATGAATATGAGCTGGCAGTGTGAGCTTGCAGCCCAGAAGGCCAACCGTATCCTGGGCTGCATCAAAAGGAGTGTGACCAGCAGGTTGAGGGAGGTGTTCCTGCCTCTCTACTCTGCTCTTGTGAGACCTCACTTGGAGTATTGTACAGTTCTGGTGTCCTCAACATAAAAAGGACATGGAACTGTTGGAACAAGCCCAGAGGAGGTCCATGAGGATGATGAGGGGACTGGAGCACCTCCCGTATGAACAGAGGATGAGAAAGCTGTGGCTGTTCAGCCTGGAGAAAGGAAGACTGTGTGGAGACCTCCTAGCAGCCTTCCAGTATCTGAAGGTGGCCTATAGGGATGCTGGGGAGGGACTCTTCATGAGGGACTGTAGTGAGAGTACAAGGGGCAACAGGTTCAAACTTAAACAGGGAAGTATAGCTTGGATCTGAGGAAGAAATTCTTTCCTGTAAGGGTGCTGAGGCACTGGAATGTGTTGCCCAGGGAAGTTGTGAATGCTCCATCACTGGTGGTGTTCAAGGCCGGGTTGGACATAGCCTTAGGTGGCATGGTTTAGCGGGAGGCGTCCCTGCCCAGAGCAGGGGTTTGGAACTAGATGATCTTAAGGTCCTTTCCAACCCTAAGTATTGTATGATTCTATGATTAGTGCTCAGGTATTGCCAAACTAACTTTCTCCACTGTACTTGTCACCAATTCCCTTGATACTACAGTTTGTAGGGGTAGACACTTCTCACCTCTCACAAGCTGAGGAATCACCCTGGCCTGGAGCGGGGTGCATGGAGGCAGCCTGCCAGACCGCCCATGGTTGTCCTCTTTGTCACCTCAGTGGCTCTTGAGCCCTTAGACTTGCTCTCTTGGAGTAGCTGTTACCTTTGTAGCACTTCCAGCATCAACATTCTTAATGGGAAGATGTTTTATTTGCATGGGAAAAAAAACCAAACAAACTGATGCCATAGCTGTGTCTGAGTGCTCTGCATGTCCTGTGGTGCCTTGCACATGGTGAAGTGTAGCCTGATGATCCTAGTCTCAAGCGATAGCCTCTCAGAGAAGGGAGCAGTCGGAGAAAAGTTCCGCAAAAATGGGGGTCTTGGATCTTGAGACTCCCCAGTTATGTGTTTGTTAGTTCCCTGTCCACTTGATATTGTGGGGTTTTGCTGGCTAGGAGGTAGGTGAAAGTGGGCAGGAAAGACAAAGTTTGGAGCCAGAAGGTTTGGATGTTGCTTGTTGCTGTACCGCATCTACTTGCTCCTTCGTGCTTATCCAAAGCCTATCACTGGAGAGTCTTGGGGCACCTCCCAAACATTACTCACCACCACCTCCCTCAAGACAGGAGATCATTGGAGGAGATAGGGGAGCACAAACCCTGCTGAGACTAGTGTTTGTCTCCCACATTATTGCTATAAACTTTGGAGGTGAACTGCAGTGTCGAGTTTCCACCCATCATGGTGTTCTGAAGATAAAACTTAAACTCTATTAAAAATACAATATAGTCATAGTAAACCCAATACATCTATTTTACAATTAAGCCATCACATTCTCTGTGCTGGTGAATGGTGTAGTATGTATGGGGTGTGGTTGAATGGGGTGTACTTAATTGCCTGAGTTTATCATATTTGGTTTCAGTTTAAAACAAATGGGAAGGCCAAACAGCACAAGGACACAGGTATTTCCCCCCTTCAAGTAATGTAGAGCTGCAACAAAAAGGAAGTGTTCTCATAGTGTACTGAAGGGAACAGTTGTAACCTGACTGTATTTTGCCAAGTATAATGCTCACAGGCGAAAGGATAGGAAAAGACAAGTATCTTGGAAAAACTACACTCCCTGATAACGCTGTAAAGAGAACATATGATCTTCACAGAAAGGCATTTTTAAAAGTTATTCTTTGGGCTTTTTAAATAAAATAAAACCCCAACAAAACAAGGCTCCTTAAATATGGTTTATAAACCTACATGATTGGGGCAGGAAAAATTCAGCTTGTAGTTTGTTAATCCGCTGGCAAAGTCAGCTGCACATGCAGTTCAGAGCTCTGCTCAAATAGAGTGTAAGTCTGAAAGCTGCTGCCATGTGTTTGCTGGAGGTCCAGAAAGCAAAGCAAAGCATTGAGGTGCATTGCAAGCAAAGTATGAGTAGCGAGCCAATCCCTCTTTGCACTGTGTAAGAGGAAGGAGAAGGGACATGTACATAAATCATGGCTCCTGCATCATTTGCTCTGGTGCCCCCACCCACAATCCTCAATGGGACACTGACTTTACCAGAGTTAGGGAAAAGCTGTAATGCCTAAGGCTCCAAAACCGCTCCCTCTGTGTGGACATCTCCAGCAGTTAATAAAGACAGATGTTTAGAAGCAGACTTATAAGGAAAAAAAAAACCTTTTTTGTTTGTTTTCTGCTCCAATTTAATAGTATCAGAGTTACCTGCTTACACACTCACCTCTAGGATAGAGTGAGGGGCAAGGAAAGCAATGGTTTTGAAATTCGTCAACCTAAACCTGTAGTGGACTCCTCACACACCCCTGAAAAACCACACAAATGGGAGGAAGGTGCCTTAAGAAATCACCAGTGCTGGATAACCTGAGACCAGTCACTTGCACTCAAGTGTCTTTGCTCAGCTGGATGTTTCAGATAGTCTTGTGACTACTGCAGATGCTCACACTCTCCCTCTTGCTCACTGTTTTCCAACTGAAACCCAGATGATAGCTCTTCATCTACCAGGGAGGCTACAGGGTGCCTTGCTGCTGAGGTATTTTGGGCCTTATTGGTTCTCTGCAGTGAGGCACAAAAGAAAGGAGCCTCTTCCCTTAAGGCAGCAGCCTCTTCCCTTTAGTTTAAAGGGGATAAGAAGTCCCAAAAATGGAAACGGCTAATAAGAAGCAATACAAGGAGTGGGGAAGTCAGCTCTATTCACTGACCTAGAAGGTGCATGTCTGGTTAGTTGTAGCTTTTTTCTTACTCTAAGTGTAAGTCCTCTCCCCTTCTTCTGATGGACTCGGGGGGGGTGTGTGGTGTGTGTCTTCAAATGATCCTTTTTTCTTTCTTCCTCTTTTCTCCTGTTGTCAGCTTTTGATTTTCTTTGAAAAGCAATACCCTGCTACTCAAGTTTTTCACAGCCACTTGCACTCTGGGTTTCTCGTTTCTTTTTTCCTTCCACTCCTAGTACTGTCACTCTACCCACTCTCTCCTGCCCTTCCCACCTTCCCCAAGTTTCTAGTGTCTCCAGCAGGCTCTCACAAAACAACCGCAATCATATAGCAATTTACAGCCATTACCCAATTAATTGTTACACCTCTGTACAAGGTAGGCAATTTTTTAAGAACATTGCTAAGTTTGTGCTGTTTGGTGTAACAGATTGTTGACCTGTTTCTGCTCCAAGGGCCCCAGAGAATAACAGTAAGGCTGTGAAAGGTCAGGGTTGGGATGAACAGCTAGAGCTGAATGGGGGGGAACGGGACTGTAGACATCTGCTAACACTCTGCTTAGCTCTTGCACACTCCTTTTACTCTTGGGTTTGTGAGCATTGTGCTCTGTATTTATAGAGTCAAATAGGCTGCCTCTTGAAATAAAAAAAGTCCATGGACTACATAGAGCTCATCATTCTGCACTTCAGAAAGTGTCATGGACTCACTGGGCTGGCTACTTTGTTCCCTGGCCCTGTAAACCAGCCTGTGCTGAGCCAGGGAGAGGCCATGGCTTCTGCTGAAGGCAGCTTATTCATAAACTAAAGGTATGACGTTATGTGGGGACACCCAACCTGAAATGCTGCACGATATTCTTCCCAAAGGTGGAAGGTCTGCAATCTAAATTAATTAAGAAGAAGAACCTTAATTAAGAACCTGGTTACTTCTGAAACAGCTAACCCACTTCAAAGGGCTAGAGCTGAATAATTAATGGGGAACAAAGAAGAAAAAACAGGGTCAGAACAGACAAAATCTGTGCGTTGTTCTCAACCCATTCATCTTGCACATGGGAGATGCTCTGCTGGCATTTAAAAAATGGCAGCGGAACATCTGCCACCCAAAAGGAGCATTGGGGTGTGTGGGAGGGCCGTGTGGTTTATTCAAAAGCCACTGCTCTCCTTTTGAAGCAGAAGAGGAGCCAGATGTACTTCTATTTTTTTCTTTCTCTGCCAAGTCCTGGTCCTGTTCCCATTGACTTCACTTGATCCAGAATATCCCTCTTATTCCCCTCTCCTTTTTTCTTTTTTCCCTAGCTAGGTGGTTTCACTTCATGAATGCGTCAGGCAAGCTGATCCCATTTCATCCTCTCATCATAGCAGGTACAGCTGCTAGCCCGGGGGCAAGTGGTTTGAGAAAAAACAAGAAATCAGTCTCTTGAAAGATGTCACATTTTTAGGACCTCAGTTCCCACAGGGCTCAGTGTCCTTCTGGAAGAAATCATGTCTCAAAAAAATCCACCACTGTTTCTTAGGAAGACACACAAGCTGGAGGCAGTCACCTTTCCTGCTGATGAAATGCCAGAACACATATGGACTCATTGTTGAACATGGCTTCCAGATGTGCCAGCCTTGAGTGTCCTCCCTAAACCCTGCTGGCTGTCCCATGCCCCTTTAGGTAGGTATACAGCTATTGCCTGTGGAAGATGCACCCTACATTAAGAGACTGATGTAAGAGATTAAGATAAATGCACAAAACACTTTCATTTTCTTTATTTTCAATCGATACTGTATGAATACAAAGTTTCTAGAAAGCTACAAAAATTCTACCACTTTATCAAGAAGGCATCAAAATGTGTCACTTTGCAAAGACATGAAAACACCTGCAGTAACCGACACAAAAATAGCATTTTTAGAGTGATGAAATAATTGCACTTAACTGTCATGGATATTAAAGTTATCACACATATGTACCGCGAAAGCTAGAATACATTTTTTTTTTTACAAAGCACTTTATAAAAAAATTCTCTGCACACAAACCCTATAATTTTCATATTACTATCATACTAAAGATAAAGTCACTTTAAAGCCAACACTTAAAACATTTTAAACAAAAAAAGGTACCAGTACCTACACACAGACAATAACAAATACAAGAATACTGTACTGCCAAGAGGTTTGACTGAAACTCCTTTTGAAAGCTTCTGCAGATATGTTAAGAAAACATTGGAGAACATTCACTTTTTTCAAAGAGCCTTCCCTCGCTGTCTAACCTAGAGGTACTTTATCGTCAAAAGGCAAGTTCTACATCAAAAGTTACCAGCAGCAGTACAATATTAAAGTAACCACTGACCATATATGAATATGCTTAAGTCACAAACCCATTTTATACACATTACACAAATAAACATAAAGTGAGAATTCCATTAAGTCATTTACAAATGTGAACAAATGCACATGGCAAAAAAACCCCAAAACAAAACAAAACCCCAACCTGTTTTACATAAAATGTACTGAAGAATTAAAGGCTGTTCAGGTTTTCAATGTTATAAAATTCTTTTGTCTTTTTTTTTTTTTTCAGGCACATATTGTATTTTTTGTCTGCAGTCATGAGCCTGAATAGGAGGCCCATAAAAACAAAACCAAAACCACATATTCTGTAAGGAGGTAACAGGGATCCATCTCCTTTTAGTCAAATGAGTGCATTTAAGATTTAATTTACACACTAAAACTAATAACATGATCTCAGCAAGAATGACCTGAAAAGTTAAAAAGATGGTTATGTCCAGAGTGTTTCTTGTACTTCGACTTATCCAGCCTCAATCTTTTTCAGGGGGCTAAATGTTTTGTTATGAAAGATAAGAGGGGGAAAAGAGATCATCCTGAGAAAAGTACAAAACTGGACTCTGTCATACACATCTGCTGTGGGACTGGGTACGTGTATCAGCATGCGTCAAGTAAAGGGTAGACAAAAGGTTTCTCAGTATGACTGAGAGAGTGATCCAGGAAAAGTGTTAGGGAAACTGCTTCAGAACACAAGTATGCCCTAGGACTTGCAGTGGAGAAATAAATAGATCTGGATTAGTACGTCAAATGCTGTATCTGCCTTGAACTGGACAGTTACTTACATTTAACATTAATGTACACCCTTCATTATTTCAAATAGCTCCACAGTTGAAACCTGTGGAGAGGTCTCAACGGAGGAAGCTACTGCCAGCTGTAGCTGCAGTGAAAGGGAAAGTGAGAAACAGGCATTAGATCTGCAATTCCTTCAAAATAGTGGTGCAGTACCTAAATAAAATCCTTGTGGAATTCAAGTAAGTAAAACTACATCTGCTAGTAGTAATTTTTAATAGCACAAAATGGTACCATTATGTTTATTTTAATGAGACAGAAGTGTGGTTTATCACAAATATTGACTACCACAGCTGAAATGTTTGGTAACGTATCTGCTCTACTTGTGGGGAGAAAGTGTCTTTGCCCTACCTCAGTCTTATTGACTTCAACAGGATTACTTGTCTTATAGAGGTAAGTGAGATTTAGATCTTGAAGGACTAGCAAAAATAATATTTTAGAGATGGGGAACTTGAATTATCACAATATTTACCACAGTGTCACAATATTTCTATATATAAAAAGTTAATCTTAGTTTTCATCAAATACTTTAAAAATCAAGTTAAAATTGTATTCACAACTATATAATCCTTCTGACAGCTTTTGGTTTTGCTGATACTTGTTCTTTCTAACATCGTTTTCTTAATCTTGCTCCTCTTCCCATCACTTTTAGTTACGCTGTACAGTATGGCCCCCGTTCACAGAAGGTATGAAATACAGATAACAGTATTAAGAGGAGCTAATTATTTTTTCCAAGACATCATCTGGGAGAAAACTAGAACAAAACAACCCTGTGTTTTGAATCGTGCTGGCCAGAGTTTCTCTAACAGCACCTTCATCCCCAACGCTCACACTCAACATCTCAATGCTTAGAAACACACAACTGTGTTTACCCTAGCTGTTCTCTGTTCTCCATTTCCATCTTGTTTTATGCATCTGACTTTCAGCATGCACAACTTTGTAAACCAAATCTTCTGTCTAAACAAAACCATCTTTACAGATACCAAAATATTATTAGAGGACAACAGTAAAGTCACATTTGTCCACTGTCTGAAATTCTGCAGTGTATGGATCTCTCATTATGCAGATGCACAACTGGATGAAAAGAATATAAATTGAAGCATTTTCATTTTTGTATCACAGACAAATGAGTGGCTGGTTTGCAATGCTGTCAGAAATGGCAAACAGTAGATTATTCTTCAGCAGGTTGATCATTAGCAAAAATACTTTGCTAGAAATGGTGCTCTTTCGTGAATGGAGGCCTGTAGATTCAACTTATTCCAATAAACCAAAGGCATTACGGTGATAACTAAATATTTTTGGTCTCTCTACAAATTGTCATTATTATGGCAGCACTTTTCTAAGCTGGAATTTCAAACCAAAGGCACTTTCATGCTAGAGTGCAGAAGAGTCACAATTAATTATTTGGTCATGAAATTTAAAAAGGCAGCATTTATTAATACAATTCATTTCGCACAGAGAAGAATCTGTAACCTTTCCTTTTGGTATAGGCATTTAACTGCGTAGTGGTGGGACTGACTTGTACAGAAGTTGGTTTAGACCAAGCAGTCAAAGAGCATTTCTGTGGGAAAAAATACAGATATTTTTTTTAAATGGAACCAATTAATAAAACAATATATAGGAGTTACGTTAAGAGGCTAAAGGTATTTCTAATATAATGCTAAGGCACTGCATATTGTAATGCTTTGGCAGCTCTCAATTAAAAGGTTCCTACAAAAAAGTAACAGTAAAAAGATAAGTACTTCCAGCTTACAAAAGAGCTCACAGTTTACAGGCAGCCTGTTGGACTACACACCCCACACTGAACAGTTGAAGGATTAAGGCTTTTAAGAATTAACATATACAGGGTATGGATCATTTACAGAAGTGTAAAGAAAAGACAATGGAAGTAGGTTCCCTAATATTACATATGTGAACACCAATAAACAGTGTGACTTTATACCCTATAGTTATGGCATATGTAGTGTGCCAGATTCTATTAAAAAACTTGTACCTGGTTTTGCAAATTGACTTACGTATCTTATATGCCTCAAAAAGTTTGCTTGTTATCAAAAAGAAATATTAAAAAATCACCAAACCCATAATTCAAACCCTAAATAAAAGACAACTTTAGAACAAAATTAAACAAAATAAAAAGTAGTTTTTGACTTGTAACACCAAGTGCTTAGAATAAAGGGCTACCGTTAGGCTGTTACAATGCAGTGCTTTTCCTGACGTGATTGTTAGTGTTAAAAGAGACCTTACCATGGACGTATTTCTCTGTTCAGTTCATGGAATAGAAACTGAAAGATCATCAGCCCTAATATCCACAAGCAGGTAACAGCTAGACATCACAGCAGAGACCAACCCATGAGAGTGGGATCAGTGGCAGGCTAAGGAATTCATGCAGTCACCCTTCTCCTTAGGGATGGTTGTATCGTTCTCTAACCAGGGTCCTCATCAGAGTTAAGTAGAACGTGGTCTGACTGTTGAGCCTGGGCTATAGTCTAGTCTAGATAATTTGACTAAGGGTAATTCTAACAGAAAGCACTATGCAGAAATATAATAATAATAAAAAATAGACTGGCTTTTTGAAGACTACAGCACTGTGCCTGGGAGTAAATTCTAGGCTTAAATTGTGCAAGGGCACATATTGGTGAAGAGGCCTGCTAAACATTAACTTCTTTGATTCAGGACTGCAAAAGACCTTCCCAAGAACACAGTCAATAGCTCAGGACTGATCTTTAAGGTGGCATGTGCTTAGCCAGGCAGCCCTCAGCCTTTCAGACAGGTGTGTTGTGTGAGAACCCGCCGCTGGCCCAGCACCTGCTGGAACAACTTCTGCTTGGGCAACTGCGGGGCAGTGCTGGGTGTGCAGCAGCAGAAAAAACACTGAGCAACACTCTCTGATGTAGCCAGGAGGAATGAGACTAGTTCTCTTACGTGTGCGTACTTCAGACAATCACTCACACCCACATCCATGGTTCAGATCCTTACAGTATTAAAATACCTCCAGCTGTACTTCACTTCCTGGAGTCTTCCCTGAATATATCAATTAGAAGAATGAATACTACCACATCTGGATGCTAAAGGACATCAGACCTCCTGTGGTAAATACGTGTTTGCTTGTTTCAGAAAAGGTCTTCGCCAGTCAGAACTGGAGAGACAACTGGGAGAGGTGTAAGAGCACCATGAAGAAGAGGAAAAGGAGAAGAAACCTCTCCACTTTCTAATGTTCTTTGCCTGATGTTGGTTGTGATTTTTCTAGTGTCTCATAGATATTAAAGCTGTTGATCCTTTCAGAGATGAATATACGCTTCTTTCCAACACATTAGTGTTTTGCTTTCCATTTACAAACTACGTGATGCTGTTGCAATGTCAGTTGTTTCCATTCCTCTGTCAATTTCAGTTGCAAGTTTTTTGCTCAACTCATTAGAAAACATTGTCGTCCATATAAAATATAACCGCACACACAAGACTACATATAATGCAAGTCTAAATCTTCAGTATTTACCTACTTATTGCAAAATGAGCCATCTTTTTCATTAAATAATCAAATTTTCATATTAGTAAATACAACTTTATACTCTTTTAAAATACACTAGATATGTTAGGGATAAGGGATGACGTTTCTTTCTCTGCAATACCTGTTTGAAAGTTTAATGGATTAGAAGATTAGTTTTAGCGTTGAGAAAAAAAATACAAAATTTGCCTAATTTTAGGACCTGTTTCTATCAGGCATTTCTTAAGGCTATAGTTTTCATTTGGTTTCAAACAGAAAAATGTTTCAGTTTACAAAATAATTTAGTGAATTACATTCGTCCATATCTTCCACCCTAATTAGTTACAAAGATAATTCTATAAAGATTATTAACTTTGTGTACTCATTTACAGTTATAGCTAAAGATCCATTTCAATTTCACTTGCATTGTAAAACAAGTATTTCATGTTGGAAAAAAAACCCAAAATAAATTCTTATATGCGCTGTCAGTTTTTCCCCATGGCAAATGCTCTGTCATACATTTTTCTATCAATCAGAATTAAAAATAGGCCTCCACAGACAGAGGCGGTAGGTTCTTAAATACAGTCTTCCCAAAGAACTGTGGTTACAAATTTGAAGAACACTTAGTTTTAGAAATAATTTTTACAACTGTACCAGAATTTCACAGCTACAATTATATATGAACACATTAAAAATGACTTCACTAAAACAGGATTTAGAAAAATGTGGGTGAAAGTTGGGCCAGAGGCACTGCCACTTAGTGTTGAGGTTTACAGTCTGTGTTTTTGATAAAGAAGTGAAATGAAGTGTATATATAAATAACTGCTTAGTCCTTTACAAGCCTGTAGATATGATGCTGTGCTCCATGTTCACTGTTTGACACTTCAAATACACAAGCCATGCAGAGCAGGGTTTCTTGTGTATCCCTGTTTGTTACAACCTGTTTGAGGGGAAGAAAGAGGGAGATCATATATTACAAAATTGGAAACACCAGGGCCAAAACAAGATATGAGTGGCTTAATTTAGACAGTCTTTAGATGTGCCTCTTTTAAATGTGTCCTCTTGTGCTCTCTTAGGCAATTTAAACCAATTTCCATGGCTGTGTGTGCTGGTGCTCCTGGCAGAGGGCACTGACATTCACCTCATCCTGGCTGCTTGGCCATGAGCCACCACCAAGTGGCCTTCGCTCAGCCTTCCTCCACCTGAGCCCCACTTCAGCAAACAGAAACCAGCATGCCCTTATCACCTTGTGTTCGCTTGCCAAAGGCAGCTGATCGGGCAGCACATGACACTATGCTCGTGGTCCTACTTCTTCCTGTGCCACCAACCCTCAGTCCTTCCCGAATCCTGTGGCAGAAACAGCACCACATGGCTCCAAGCACTTGGCTGAGACGCCACCACAAAGCCACAGTGAAAACTAGCTGGGTAACTGGATGAAACTGGCTTAAAGGCCACTATGTGGCCTTTTCTTCATGTTTTACATTACCTGTTGGGTGTAGCCATTACTGCATGCCTTCCTGGCCCAAGAACTAATTAACACCACTGACATTTGCAGTTTTAAACTGACATCTCAGTGAGAAGACACCAGATGAATGGGCTGGTTCAAAGTTGCTGCCTCAGGCTCTCTACAAACACCAGATAGAGGCTGGTATGAGAAAAAGTGAGCAGTAAGCTGAGGTTTTTTTGAAAGTACCAAAGGTGTTCATGTTCTCAGCCAGCTTAGCTTTTCATCCTCAGTGTCTATAGCACGCAATTCCAAGAGCACTACTCTGAACTCAGTGGGATGATTTGCTTAGTAAGCAACATGACTAAGGGGTTTGGAAACTGGTTTGAAATATTACAAGTTAAGCAAGCCTTGCAAAGCCTGAAAGAATTTTAGAGATGAAAAACCAAAAAGTGAGACCATACCAATAAAATTGTAAAATTTTCCAACACGCTGTTCATCATGTATTTCTCTGGTAAATGCTTCAGCTTGTGTATGAAGTTGATCATGTATTCACACATTGGAGAGCGATTTATTCTGTACACAAATCGGCCATTCTCAAACCTTGCATATTCAGTCTAAAGGAAAAAATAGAATGCTTAGACTATGATAATTCAAAAATAGCAAAAAGTAAATGCTAAATCTGAGGTTTTTTCTCTTTGTCTAGAAATGAGAAAGTGGCTCTCAGACACACATGCACCTTGCTAACTCCCTCTAAAAATTCAAGGGCCCTTAATCATTTAAAGTTATAATCTCACTACTTGTTCTCTAACCTGTGAATTGAAAAACTGAACAGCTGAGGCTTACACAGAGGGTAAGTCCAAGTAAAGCAAAAATGACAGAAAAGGCAGAAATCTTTGTGCTAGATGATTTTACGGTAGTTTCAATGCAACTGTCTTCAGAGGGAACAGCAAAAATAAGCTTATATGTTCATGCATAAATATGAACGTATAGCTATATTACTGTATCATGTAATAGGTAATTCATGCATTACAGAAAGATTCAAGACTACAGTTGGAAGAAGGCTGAGTCCTTGATTTAGACTGCAGGGACTCACAAGGGACTGAAGGAGGGGAAGGCTGTGCTCTTAGACTCCTGCTGCTCAATTCCTCAGTGAGCTACTCTGTGGCTTGTGGGGATTTGGGGCTTTCTTTACTCTTGGAATAATGGAAATGGTAGAAAACTTAGGGTCGCCATGCACAGAAAATATATTTAATATAAGATGGGCATAAACCATAACCAGGGCATCTACAAAGGCTCGACCTGCAGCTCTAGGCTGAAATTCCTGTGCAGAAACTGTATTGTAGATAACAGATGTGGGTGTGAGGCTTAGTACACAGAAGGCAAGTTAGACAGCTGCAGTACCATTATACAGTAAGCCAACTAGCTACCTGATCATACCATACAGTTCTGTACAGGTAACTGTAGTGGCACCATTCACACAGTGCTTAAAATGAATCCAAACATTGCCTGGAAGGAAAATACTCTTTAGGAAGGATTAGAGGAAGAAAATAAAATCCAGATAAGAGCAAACTAAAGACAAGAGAGAGAAAAGCCTCACATCCCACACATCACAACACCCACCTCTACTTTTTCTACTACTTGCTTTCCGAATGAGCAGACTTTGGTGGAACAGGTGATTGTCATGTTTTCTGAGCTCTCATACTGACTAGTGACGCCGTAAAACGCTCCTGTATCATCTTGAATGTTGCAGTTTAAGTCAGCCTGTTGGGAAAAAATAGTAGGTGTTGAAGATGTTATTTTTCACTTGACAGTGTCAGTAGCATAAGCTGTCACCGGTCAGCTCGCTGTTCAGAAATAAGGGAGAGAGAGGGGAGTTTTACAGCAGCAACAATGAGCACGGAGAGTCTGTCAGGAAAATGCCTGCCTAATTGCTGCAGTGGAAACCTTAGGGAAGTAACAATTTCATCAAACTTTAAACAACAAAAGACAACCCCGTATTTCTCTGGGCTGCAAGAGATGTTCTTGTCTGGCAGAGAGCTGATGAAGACCCTGGAGCAAAGGGAATGATCACCCACAAGGAGCCTGGCTCCAGTCAGCTCCTCTGGAGGGAACCTGCCCTGCAGCCTCAGCTGAACCAGCCATTCTGCTTCTGAGGGGACACAGCTCTCACTTTCTCCTTTGCTTTTCTTAAAGCAATGAAATCCCCACAGCAAAAGGAGGCAGCTGCACAACACAGCAATTGATCCCTGATAAGACTCTGTCAAATTATATGGTCCTGATTCAGCAAAATACTTGACTTCAGAGGGCTGTATGATGCAACTCCGGCTCCACAGGAGCTGTGTGCACAGTGAGCTGTGCCTCCGCGCCAATAAAATATTACTACGAGTATGTTATTTCTTTCAGTGTTTCTCTGCAGCCTGAACAGCTATCCAGCTGCCTCTGATATCTCACAACAGAGATGGAGGCTTGCAGGATCAAGTGAGGAACAGTGCTACCTTCAATTATTTATATCCGAATCTAAGCCCTGTGCACAGCATGACTAATTTGGCTACAAAGCAGCAGCACAGGTCACATGCTGATCCCAGCCTCCCGGGCCTGCAGCAGCAACGCTGCTGTTCTGCCACTGTGCTCTTTGTAATCATGAATCCATTTTCAAAAGCCCTCAACTTAAAAGAGCACTAATATGGATACAGGCAGAGTGTAGGGAGATCCACAGCTGGATTTGTTGATTCAGGCATTAGTTCTGCTGACATCATTGATGCCCAAGGAGAAAGTGGGCAGGGTTTTCTTTTTATGTGGAAATCGCTGGTCAGCTACTGCAGCATAACATCTGAGAAGTGCCTGAATTTTTAAGTTACTCCGAGATGAGCATTTTAGCAGGGGAACGCACTCTGGCTGCTGTTTCACTTGCAAATCTAACTCTGCTTCATTTTATTACTACCATAAAAATAACACAAAACACAAAAAATTTGACAAATACCTTTGTGTCTACCTTGAGACTTTTTATAGACCCAATTTTATGTCTGCCCCATCCCTGGCAGTGTTCAAAGCAAGGCTGAAAGGGGCTTTGAGCAACCTGGTCTAGTGGAAGGTGTCCCTGCCCGTGGCAGGAGGCTGGAACTGGATGAGCTTTAAGATCCTTTCCAACCCAACCATTCCATGAGTCTATGATTCTTTCTACTTACTGTGGAACATTTATAATCCTGCCTTCACCATAGCTAAGGTCATTTGTAACTGCTATTTAATTTTTAACTAGGCAACAACTCATTAATTCTACTTAGTGTCTACAGTCCTTATTTGTGGTACAATATTCTGAGGCAATATGCTGATAATAGCACAGGCTAAGCTAGTTTGTGGTACACAGAAGACACAGGTCTAAGATTACTTCAGGCTGGCTTTGGTGAATTAATCAGTGGAGAAGTCTCCTGAGGTCTACACACGGTAACATAAACAAACAGCCCTATAGTCATGTATTTTGCATAACAGAAAGAAATCCTATCGCTATTACACCTTGTTTCTTGCAATGTTTTGTGTGTGGTCAGCAGTTAATGTTTAATGCACATCTAAAGCAGTGTCTTCACAGTGAGCTGTAAGAAATTGTTCTGAGCTAATTGTAAATAAGCAATTTGCCAGCACAGCTGGCTTGCAATCAAAACATGACAAACATCTAAACATGACAAACTGTAGGAGCCATCAGCCATGCCATAGCAGCTCCTCCAGAGTGTCTGAAGAATGGGGGTTTCTGATAAAACAATTGCACTGTTATAACAGCAACAAGAAAACCACCACCAATAAACAATAATAATACCATCTTTATGGGTGGTTATTCCTGCTGCTCAAACAATTAGTTTTACTAGCAACATATTTTCTTCCTTTTTCTTTTCCTTTCAGATACAGGCAAAATATTTAACAAACCATAACTAAAACACTCCTCACAGTTTGACGTTGTCTGAGGCAGCCGCATACACCTTACATTTCAAGCTGCAATAACAATTCTTTATAGAGTTAAAAAAAGGAATAACTCCTTATCTGCTGCCTTCTGATTTTGAAAACCACTGAAAATAAAACTAACTGTTGTATTTACATGCTGACATTTAACCTGGAAAGTAACACATGTGGCCATTGGGCACCCTGTTGATCACTCCCACATCTTCCAACTCGTGCTGAAATCACCAGGAGTCCTGTGTACACAAAAAATACAGGCTAGGGCCCCGATGTATGAATGAGGAACACTTGAAATTATAACTCAAATGTCATGACTTACTCTTATGCAATCATGACATTGTTGCAAAAGTCTCATGATGATAATCTAGATGTGAATTGTCTTTATTTGCACTTCGGTTATTTTGAGTGTAGCATACAACAAAGGTGTTTAAGAAGAAAACTCTGTCCTTCCTTGAAAACAACAGTTTTCATGTAAAATGAATTACAGACTGCTGAGAGCTGAAGCTTTCAGACTCCTCCAAAAAGCGTAACACCAACATAAAAACACCAACCTAAGAGTTGGCAACATCAAATACTCTTAAACAAAGGCTTCACCAAAGACTCTTTCATTGATGAAAGAATTTTGTCTGTTGGCACATACTAAACCAAATCTTCTTCCTCAGTCTGGGTTCAAAGTTTTTCACTGGAGGCTGAGTACAAGAACACTGGGGAGGAGTGCCTATCATTGCTAAAAGGGAGTATTCTGAACCAGGTGTTGAAAGCTTTGTTCCATTCTGAATTCCTTTAGAAAAGGACGAAAATCTTTCACTGATGGTAAAACACAAAACTTGGGTTAAAACACGATGGTGTGGGACTTGCTAATTATATTGTCATGGCTCACACAGCAAAGAGGTTGTCTGAACACATACACCTGAAAGCAGAATTGTGCTCCTTGAACCGAATGAAGCGGGTCACAATTAAAATTCAGTTTCTTCCTCCTGCCCAAGGTTACGAGGATAAAAAAAGTGAAAAAGGCTGTGCTAAAAACGGGCACTGCTCTGGCTACAGGAGTTGTAGATGTAGCTTTGAGCAGGAATAAGGTGATGCGTTACCCCGGTATTCAGATTTAGCATTTACTACAGTATTGATTCCAGTTTTTGTGTCTACATTTTTGAAAGGATGTTGGAAAATTGGAAAGTGTTCAGAAAGGAGTTACAAGAATGAGTTCAGGTCTGGAAAACATCCTTTGTAGTGAATGACTAATGAAACTCCATCTACTTACTTTTTCCAAGGGAAGTTTTTCCACAACTTTGTCATAGCCTACAAGTTGCTACATGGGGAAGAGTCTTCTAATAGATTAAATCTTGCAGAAAAGGACATTAGAAGACAGAAAGCTAAAGCTGTGCAAAAGCTAAATGAGAAACAAGGCAGAGGCTGGTAACCCCAATGGCAATAAAATACTGGCAGAATTTTCAGATGTGGTGGAATCACCATTACTTGGGGTCTTTTCCTTAACCAAGCTAAATATCTAACTAACAGGCATGCTCTAGTTCAAGTAGGCTTATTGTCCAGAGAGCCACGTTACTTGTTGAGGTTCACTACCTATAATAAAACAGAAGTAGCAAGTCTAGATAGATAAATATAATAATAGCAAACCTGAAATATAGTGATTTATCTTATTAACCTCAATTAAACTTTCCTTATAATTTTCTTTTCCAATTATCTCTGTGAAAAATGTGGCAACAGTCAAGATTCTGGAGCGCTGTTGGCAGCCCCCCATGCTGCAACCACCTTTGTCTCATTATTTTCTCAGTACTCTGTCTCCATCTGTTCTCCTGCAGTTGAGACTCGGATATGAATGGAGTGTCTTCCTGGGCTCTAAACCAGCTTTCCCTTCTGTACACCTTTACATGCAACTACGCTCTGACCCATGGCTCCAGGAATTAGGGCTGGTGAGCACTGTTGTAGCATATAAAGACAAATAAGCTTGTGAATTCCAAATATATTTGCATGATTACAAATATTATGTCACTTCAGATATGGTACAATCATATGTGATGAATAGGAGTCCATTTACTGATTGAATTTTAAAATACAAGATTTATGCAATTTAAGGAAAGAACCCCAAGAACTTAAAGCCACAGTTGGAATTAATTTTTTTTATTATTCTTTCAAGGGTAAAACTCTAATTTTGGTTTCTTTCTAAGAGCTGAGATTTATATTAGCTGAATGCATTTGGAGGTGGGAGAAGCACTCAGCTTTCTGGCACCCTATCCACAGTGGTTGCGAAAGAGCATGATTAATTCCTCAAAAAAGCATAGCTTGTCAATGGATAGCACTGAAAATATGAAATATTAAGAGCACCCAGTGTTTGACTTGCTGCTTGGAGAAGCCCCTGCCAGAGCAAGCACCAAAACAAAGCCAGCTGCAACCAAAATAGTGAAAAAATAAATAATTATAACAAAATCTTCACATTCACTTTGAAAGAGCTCTCAGGCTCTGTGTTAAAGGCGGGGGGCAGAGGGTAGAGTACTTGCGCAATAATAACAGCTTTGGCTAACAAAAAAGCAACTCCAGCAAAAATTGCTGAGTCGAGTCTAAATCCTTCCTGCTGAGTAGAAGGAAAACAGCACCTACTAGAAACAATGAGATTTGGGGAGGGCCAGAGCAATTTATGTTGGTATTCAGTAGTTAACATTAAGCACACGAGGTCACTTATTAACAATATACAGTCTTTAACAACTGCTGATTGCAGAGAGGTGTGTTACTCATATGACCACATCATGCTTCCCTTCCCCCTCCTCTCCAAAGAGTGATCAAAGAGCAGGGATTCCAAATTGTGAAGCAAGTTTTTCCAACGGGAGCATCTGGGTCGCTGGCATGTTTCGTGGCTTGTTACGCTGCAGCTCAGGAATCGCGTCCAGGTCTGCCACATGGTTGTGCTTGTGATGGACAGGCCAAGCTGCTCTGGCTTCCCAGCTGCTCAGCCCTTCCACTCATTATCCAGCCTCTAGTGCTAATGCCCCTGCATCAGTTTGTGAAGGGGTCCTCCAAAGGCACCACGTGAGCTCCCCGCACCGAGAGGGTTGTGATGGGGAAAATGGATATCTGCTTTCTTCCATATCTAATTTGTTTTGCATACATTTGCATGCTGGCCATAGAGCCGCTCGCATTACGGATCCCATTTGTGAGTTGCAGATCATTTGCCAGTCAAAGCTGGCGAGTGTGCATGTGTGTCTGGGTGCAGAGGGAAATCCAACATTCTAGATTATGCAATAGAATTACATGTAAAAACTGAAATGAAAAACGGCAGTAGCCACAATTGTGGCAGTAGCCACAAAGGGCACAAAGACGCTCCTCTGCACCTTTTAAGATGGCTGGAGGCACATGGGGATAAATTCAGGAGGGGGTGGGAGGAGGCCACAGGCGCAAGCCATTTCTGAACACTGATTACATGGGTAAATTGTTTGTTCCAGTGTATCACAAAGAGAAGGAGCATTATTTTTCATGCCACAGCTGTTTTGAATAAGAATAGGAAAAAACTTAACTATCGTCCTCATGTTACTTACCACTAATTATGGCATATATTTACATCTATAAAAAAGTGAAATTTTGGAGGACATAATTTAATGCCCCTTTATTGTGTAGATTCCTTTATTTCCATCCCACATTTGAATTTCAAAAATGTTTAAGACTTCAAAGCATCTTTAAAAGCTTGCCCTAATTATAATATGCATTACTTTCTGGAACTCCTAGTTTGCATTGCAGATTCCTGCAAATAGAGGCATTCATTTTAAACATCAATTAATATCATCCATGCAACTTCAGATGAGTTTGGGTCTTTATTTCAGAGTTGCACTGAGCTCTGACTAAGCTTTTCTCAGTTTGAAGAATAGCTGCAACTACTACAGACATTTAAAATTAAGCCAGTGGATCAGCTCTGTAGACAGCCCAACAGCCCAGTGTTACTTTGTGTGAGCTGTTTTTTTCCTGTGTCACTACTTACAAAATATCCCTCCTCCTTTAACTGTTCCTGTAGCTGCAAAAGTCAGAGTTCAGGTCGGCACAGAGCATTTGGCAGTGTCAGAGACGCAAAATCCATGAGCCATGTTACTGCAAGATGGGCTCACACTAACACTAAGAATTCCAATGGAAGAATGGATCCACCGCTCAATACTGCGTGTTGCATTCAAATGTTATGCAAAAAGAGAATCCCTGCCTCAGAATTTGCAACTAGGGTTTGAGGCAAAACATGAGAGAGAAGTAACAAGCTAAATCAGGAGAATTTGCAGCAGGCAGATCCACATTGATCTGATATTAAAAGTGCAGGTGCTCCTAATAGGGAAAAGTGGTTACTGGATGAACTAGAGCTAGACAAGGGCAAGTTGCAGAGCTGGTAGGTAGAGATCAAAGGCAGATAGAGAGTCATGCCTTCCTAGGGCAATTCCCTTGCTGAAGTCAATGGGGATATATGTGATCATAACAGCAGGATAGAAATGAAGGTGCTTGTTGGGGATGTGGCTAAGAAATACTGAATTCAAAAGGGAGGGGATGTGAATGGGACAGATGTGCCATAAACCTCCTGCAAGAGAAAGCAGAGAGCCAGGGGAGGGAGAGTGCTGGGCAACCAGCACTGTGATTCCAATAGGCAAGGCCAGCAATAATGTTTAAGAGCTGAAGCTGAAAATGCAATCTATCATTTAGCTTGAAGTCTTTCAGGAGGCCTAAGTGTATTATTTAGTAATAGAAAATGTAAGAATAGTAGTGAGCAATCAGTGGAGATTGCATTGGATATCGATATAGGTAGAACTTCTTCAATCCATAAAAGAAACCAAGAGGCAACATGTGCTGCTTTAGCTAATAGAATTTCAAGGACCAGAAAACTTTAGGGCTTTTCTGAAGTCACAAAAACGGTTTAAGTACAAACTAGCCAACATACATGTTGACTTTTCTAAGACTAAGATTAGATGGCATGAATCGTACCCAAATGCTTTACACAGATTGGGTTCATTTTGGTAGTTACAAAGGTAACAGAAGCAGGATTGTGCATTCAGCCTGCACCCAGGGAAAGGCTTCATCTACAGATACTCTGCAGCCTTGTCTGAATTCCTTGTCAGTGTTGTAGGAAATACCTTTTGCATTTATTTAAGAACATTAATTTTTGTTTTCATTTTAGATCACTGTAATCTCTGACTTCATGTCACTGTCACACAAATTTCCTCTGCCGTATCGTTAGTACGTTGTTCCTTATTTACTCACTGTACTGAGTGCACAACATACAAAGTAAAGCTCCTTCTGCGTATTACAGTGAAAGCCTGTCTCTGGGGTGACTTCCTTGAACTCTCTGGCTCCCAGTGACTATGCAGGATAAACAGAAAGTCACTGCATGCAAGGTGCAAGACAAGGACCAGGAAATTGCTTTGCAGGGCTGTGGGGTTGGTTGGGTGAGGTGCTGTAAAAGGAGAATTCTCTTCCTTTTATAACTCCTGCCCTATTAGGTAGGAAGAAGAGGCCCGAAATTGTGACGTCCAGATGTGTCACCAGGACTGAAGCCAGAAGCTCACCCATTCCTAGTATCAGGCTGTGTTTCACAGGAGATGCAATCTGACTGAAACAATAAACCTCTGCAAACCAAAGCAATGCTTTGCTTTGTACTGCATACCTGTGATGCTTTGCAAAGTCAACTCCACAATTGCCAAATGTCTTATTGCAAGATCTCAGACCTTTCCCTCCTACTTTTTTTGTAATCAAACCTTATTACCTTCATCACAGGAAAAAACATGCTGCTGAGAAGCGCCAAGCAGAGCTAAAGGGGAAAGAACAAGAGGAGTACTCTCCAGCTACCAGAGCTAAGCCACTTTCTGCCCTAGTTAACTCAATGCAAGTGCTTGTCTCTGGTCTTATTGTTTCCCATCTTTCCTTTCCACACTAGATTTAATGTCTAAACAAAAAAAAACCCTTCATGCTGCATCCAGCAACATTCTGACTTCTCTTATACCCATTTACAGGCTTACTAGCCCTGCTGGCACCAAATCCTCACCTTTGCTTTCAAAGGTGCACATGCTGCAACACCTGCCTTCTTTCCTTCTCTGGTTTCCCTTGACTTCTTTCAATCATAGTCCCTGCTTTTCATTCGTCAATTCTCTTTACAGTGCTTGCTCACCTATACTTACTTTGTACAACACAAATCATGTTCTTCTTTTACTCCTGTTACAATCAAGTTCCACCAAAACAGAGGCTGTCACTGGACACTGATGCCGGGATGCACTAGCTTACAGCACTGAGCAAACTATAGAAGGTTAAATGATAATGAAGGGAGAAAACAACAGAAAGGATGAGAAAGGGGAAATGGCTAAACAAAGGGTGAGAGAGGGTATTGTGAGTAAGCAATAACCCCACCACACGAACAGAACCTGGGAAAAATCGAACTTTCAGAGTACGAGGAGGTAGCGGATTATAAAGAGAGATGGATACTGATTCAGAAGTAGATACTTAATTCAAAAGGACAAGAATACAAAAAAATCTATTTCCATATTAATAAGCTTGATGTTGCTGATAGGGTCAACACCACTGTCAGCAACCTTTGTCAGCTTTACACTGGAAATAGATGGCTGTTTAGAACAGTTCCTCAACACTCCCCATAAAAATGAGAACAACACCCTTTTTTCTAAAGAAATGCCCTATTGGGGTTAAAGAAATGAAGGACAGTTAGCTGACAGTTTAGGATCCCATGACTCATTACACAACCTTCTTCTGGTTTTCCTATATGTACTTCTAGATGGGAAGCACTGGTGTGAAGTTTATTCCTAAGAGGGCATTCATCGTAACACTCAAACACTGCCCCTGGCACCTTCCCTCTGCCTCACTCAATAAGACAGAAAATTCACCAGCCTATTTTAAGGTCATATCTCAGGAAGACTTTCTCAACACATTTTTAATGTATAACTCAGAAGGATGTTAGCACTGTATGTTTTTTAGTCTCTAAGTTAGTACAACACAGAATTGTATTAAAAGACCATTACATTGGAAGGCACTGTGAGGCTAGGAAATATTGAAGTTGCTTGCCAACCTGACTGCTGAACTGCATCATGATACAGTCTTTAGCTACACAACTGCACACTCACCCTCTAAGCATCTATGCAATATTTCTTTATTATGCAGCATGGCCAGTCCCTGTTCCCTGCATGCAACTCAAAACTTGTGCTGAACACAGAATTACTAATTTTCTAAAGGTTTTCTTCATGGCATTTTCTTGATTTTTATAAACAGTTGTGAGTTTGTCACTGATCACCTGAGCTGAAGGGATGGTATCACCCCCGTATTACAGAGCGGGAACTGAGGCAAGAGTGTTAAAGATGTGCACTGCTTGTAGGAGGTCAAGCAGTGAAGATTGTGCATGAATTTTCAAAGTCATGAGTACAACACAGACCTTCATGATCCAAAGATCTCTGCTGGCTTTAGATACATCTTTGAGCATTCAGCATGCCTGAAAATTGGTTTCCACATTGAGAAAAAGCAGACTATACAACAACACTGACCATACCGCAGACCTCTGCTGCTTCCATGTCTAATATAAAGTCTGAGGCTTGTTACTCTCTGAGGGAACTGAGAACGGACAAGTCACATTAATTTTTGCCCATGGGTTTCACAATCATTTATTACACAAAGAGGATTGGTGAGATAATGGTTCAAGCCCAAGTTTTGCAAGGAAATGTCCTTACAAGAGTTCTCCAAACTCTATTTCTCTGCAGCCAGGTTTCTTCTGCAGAAGAATGGACACGTGTCCCATTCCCACCTCTCATACCTGTTTCTGCTGCGTTCTATCCTTATGCATCCCTGTAGATTCCTTATTCCAAATGCTCCTTCTTCCTCCTCCTTTCTGACTCTACACGCTCATCTGCTTTTACCAGGCTCCTGGTACCTGCTGCATTTCATCTCCAGTTTTCTGCTACCTTCTATTCCTGCCCCCATTCCTCAGCCAGCCCTCAAATGCTTGGTCTATAGCTCCTATATCCAGTTTTTAAGCCCCATGAGTTTCTCAGAGGATTTCTTCTGCAGTACAGCACAGCTCCTTCTACACTCAGATTTGAGAAAAGAGAGCCATCCTCATTCCCAGTTTCCAGTTCCAAATCTGGTGCATCAGAAACTCTTGGTGAATATGAAGTTTGGGCTACGTACAAGGTGGAGAGTATTTCATGTCACAGAGGAACGTTAACTGAAAGCAATAAACGCCAAGAAATCTGACCACAAGCAGTGACTCTAGACTAACCCTTTCTGATTTTAGCCTCTACCTGTCCACCCTGTAATTAAACCTGAATATGCCCCGGTTTTAAAAGACAAATCTAAAATACTTAGATGATAACTGTTGCTATGAAAGGAGCATACCACCAAAAATACCCCAACAAATTAACGAGTAGAAAAAGCTTTAACGTAAGTATAAGGTCCAGCCTGGAGACTTGATGAACCTTGTGGATGAACTTTTAGCATTGCTAACATGAGATTTTGTACATACAATATGAATGTGATGTGTCAATATACATCTCAGCCTTCCATTTAATTTCTTTTTTCACTCTAACTCAGAACTGATATGAGCAGATACAACTTTTGGAGCAGAGTCCGTGGATGACTAACAGAAAGGCAAGGGTAAAGCAGATGTGCTCTATCAACCAAAAACTGTTTAAGAAATACCCTGGAACCCTTCCAGGCTTACAGTTGTCCTGGTGCTCACTCAGATCAAATCCTGCTTGGTCTTATCTGCATACGTGTGAACTGATTGCAGGACTGATGCTTGTATTATCTGCATTAGGCAAGGGCTCAACATCTGATTCACTAAAAAGCTGTCTCAGTTCCTGTGGCTTTCCCATTTTCCTTGGACCACTAGATGGCAGTTCCCCATTTCCAACCCAGGACTCTAAGTACCTGTTTGCTCCTGCCCAGCAGATGAGCCAAGCACAGTTAAGGCACACACCTGCCTTTGCATGTTGTCTGCAACACAAACTTCTTGTGGAGCTGTCAACAAGAGTGGCTCTGGGCCAGTGTTCTACCAGAAGGATATACAGCTTTGCACTTTTGAATTACAACTGAAGAAATTTCCACAGGCACCTTGAAGGGAGCTAAATGCTAACACAGGCCTTATCAATGAGACGTGTTACTCACCCAGAATTTTACGAGGAAGAAAGCATTTTGGGGCCCCTTCCCAAACAGTTCCTTCAGACCACCCTTCTTCTCAGGGAATTTGTCATAAATCTGACGAATGTCCACCGACTCAAGCAACGGGTCACTGTAAGAATGGTTAGCGTGTCCAATGTGTACGAAGAGGTGTTTATTGTACTGCAAGAAAGAAACAGGAAAATCAGTGTTGTACAAAAAGAACAGAGGTTTATGCATGGGTCTGTGTGTGCTCCTGCAGAGTGTAGTGTGCTCTGATGGATTAAATGACTCAGACATTACTCCTGGGACTGTGATTTTCTGCAGTTTGATTTCCATGAGCAGCCCCTTGTGAACAAGGATCAACATCAAAAACCCATGTCTCTACTGCAAACCACAAAAAATAGTCATCTTCAAGAGAGTAGTGCATGTTGAAAGACACAGTGGCAACATAGTGATAAAGAGCCCTTTGCAAAGCATACAAAGATGAATATGTTCACCAAAAAAGCCTCTTTCTGCTTCTTTAAACCATGCCTTTTAATGTCCCATCTCTGACGAGCCTGAATTTGTGCTAATGCCACAGAGCCCACACATAAATACACCTCCCGTTTGTCTTAAAACCTCACACTATAGCATAGGCTAATGCCACTTAACTAATAGAAATGGAAGGGATTTTCCTTTAATTCCTGAATGACAATAACAAGGTCAGTTACTCTGTGTTGCCATTAATACAGAAGTGGTCCTCATTATATGTTCTCCAGTATTTTGACCCATGTAACATTAAAGAGCCAAACTTCTACCACTTCCCTTGGGAGCTAGCTCCATGGATGACCATCTCTGCCAAAATACATTCAGCTTCAATTTCCTATTTCCTAACTTCATCCCATCACACCTCATTACAATCACAGCAATCACCTCAGCAACCCATTCCCTGCCTGGGGGAAATCCGTGGCCTGGTGCAGTCCACAGCAGCCCCCCCTGAGTCCAATACGCACTTCTAGGGGCTGCCGTTTCTCCAAGAGGAGAGCATCTCTCAGCACCTGAAATGGAAGCAGAAGGACGAACCCCAAAAACCCTTCAGCAGTCAATCAGCAGCTCACAGTGTCATGTGAGCAGAGTGAAGGAGCTCGAGAGTGGCAGGATTGAACATTGGTGTTTTTAACCGTGCAGATCACAAAACTTTTTGCTAACTCAAATAAAGGAAAGCTGATATATAGCCAAAGAACACTAGAAAACCCTGTCATAATGAACAGATGCTGTATATAAGGGGCAATTCCCAACAGCTAAGCACAGATAAAATATTTAAAAGCCCCAAGCAGACCTCATTTAAGCTGTTTTGTTTACAATATACCTGCCGAATGAACAAATTGAAATGACAAATCTAAATTAATTGGACAACCACTCAAAGCCTTCTTTTGGTGTAAGCAGTCTTCCCCAGCAGATGTCCAAAACTCTGGGGAAAAGGAAATGGACTGGTTAGATTTCTGCACTTAGGAAATTAAAACTGGAATCTATTTAAAAATCACCTAGTACAGTGAAATCTGAATTTAGAATCAGAGATCACTCATTTGTGTATGGGCCAAAAATGAGATATAATCTGTGCTTGTTTACACGGTTGTATTTCTGTTTCAATTCTGTGGAAGGAAAACGAAAAGCATAAGACTTTACTAAGGTGTCTGCCCAAGCCAGTCCAAGTCTGAGAGCACCAGTTCCACAGACTTTCCTTGTAGCCCTCTTTCACCAGAATGCCAGTCAAGCTGCTTCTGTGCCTAAGTGGAAAACGTGCCCAGCCTTTAGTTAGTGCAGGCAGAGTCCAAAAGGAGCTGATCCAAAGAAGCTGTTTCTGCCTTGAAAACAGGCATGGCAGAGATGTACATGGGCACTGGTAAGCTGAATGCATGCATACAGAAGTGTGCCCATGACTGGGTGCCAGCTAGCTCTCACCCAGCGCTGCTTTAGCTTGCAGCACACTGATCATTTACACACAATCTGTACTGGTTGCAACCATGAGTTCCTACCATAACAGTGTCCATGGTCAGATTTAATATGTTACTTTACACAGTAGAGGCAAAAGTGATACGAAGAAGCACCATGGCACTTTTGTGTTTTGGACCCTGTTGTCGCATATTCAGCTGGCAGTACTATGAGTAAAGAGCTAGAAGTCACGCTGAACATTTATGTCTCTTACTGACAACTGAAAAACTTAGAAAAATACATCAGGGTCCCCTGTAGCTGAGAACTGCCAGGAACCCAAGAAAGTGAATTCAGAAACCTGCTCCTATCACTCTCCTAAACTACCATGGGTGAAGTGCAGGAGGACAGGGCACAGACTAGGTCACTGAACTTGGCTATGGACAGAAGCTTACTTGTGAGCAGGCGAACACCTCTGTTTTTCAAGGAGAATGATGAGAATTCCCCAGTAGAGATAAGCACTTCAGTCTCCTCTGAAAAATTAATCCCCCCAGCACCTCCCTAGCCTGCCTGGGAGTACCCAGTTGTGCTCTCCCTGGGGGTGTGAGATGCCCCGAAGCTTCTCTCTGCTCTCCTTACTTCAGAGTAAGGGCTTGAAAACACATTCCAACCATTAGTGACCGAGTTATTATTTAATTTGAGATTGTTTCCTCTCAGTCTTCTCCACTGGAGTTGTTCCAGGTTGTAAAAATAACCACATTTCTATAGGAACAGAACTGAGGGCTCATGTTCTCTGGTGCCCTGGAAAGTGTCCTCCCCAGAGGAGTGCCCCTCTCCCACTCCCAAAGGTGGCTGTGGATTGAAGGAGGAAGGGAGAGCTCTATCTGGCCACTGCAAATTCCCAAGACAAGTCATGCCCCTTATTCTGCAAGCTAGGAAAACACACAAATTACTCAGTATCCCCAACTTTGGTAAAAGCAAACTCCTTTATAGGAACACAGAACGTGAAGTCTTAATACTGTTTAAATGTAAAAGCTAAGTTAAAGGCAGCTGTAAAGCTACCACAGTTGTCTGCAGAGCTCGCCAAAGCACCAGATGCTGCTGCAGCAAAATTTCCGAGCGGGTACAGCAGGACAGATGGTATGACATCACCTGACAACATTCTTAGGACAGAAATGTTTATTTTGATATTGCAGTGTGTGATTATTTTCTCCTTATGTTGGTGCAATTCCTATGCTAAATACAATCATTACTAACCTAATTAGATATGGCATATTTCTATGAACTAACAAATGATAATCTAATATTCAGAGCAGGGTAAATCGATACAGAAATGATCCCTACTGGTTTTATACAAACCTATTCCATGACAGGAATTAATGCACAGATAAAAGCAAAGAAGCTAAGTTTTATGCTCATATTTGTGAGCCGATTAGTGCCTGAAAGCTTAAAAACATCCTCATTATACTGAGAATTCACTGTTATTTTAGACTGAGTATTCCAGAGCCACTGAAGCGCATTAGGTGCTGAGGAATTTACTCACACGACAGCATTTAAAGGATTTGCAGCTGGCATTGGGATATTAATGTGGTTTAGATGCTGTAAACCATCATGGGTCAAATCCTGTATTTCCTGAGGATAAAAACTACAGAAAAATACAAAGAACATTTTCAGCCGCCTTCAACATCTGCATTACACGACATGCCCTGGAGATGGCCACCTCTTACTGGGCTCCTTTCCTGAAAAAAATTCTAACTATGCAAAGAATGCAGTAAAGCCATGAAATATGACTGCTGTCAAATAATACCACAAGAAAAATTATAATTCATTTAGGAATTTAAAAGAACCAAGACAAATTGCCAGTGGCAGGGGATGCAAGCATTTAAGCTGGTGCAGAACAAAGACAAACCACCTACATTTGTTTTATCAGCCAGTATATGTATTTTTAACAGTTCCTCATCAATTTTGCACTGACATTCTAAGGCAACAGCCTTTCCAGTGCATAAAATGCAGGTTTGTGAATTGTTACAATTCCCTCTGCCACATCCCTGTGCTTCCCCACACTTGTGGAGCTAATGTCAATCCTTGACAAGCCTGTATAGGACCAAGTTCTTTATTAAACAGATGTGGCTAAGATGCAGATGTGGAGCCAACCCTTTCACACTGCTCAAGTGCCTGGCACTGGGCAGTGATTCCCCTGTACCTCCACAGAACAGTCCAACCCATCTTTTGAGTATGTACTGTTGCCTGCGCAGCAACTGCACTTTTGGAGGGAAACAGGAGCCAGGTGGGATGGGCTGATTGCAAACAATCACTGGTGTATCAGCAGCCTGCATGTGGCTCTGACCTGTGCCCAGCCTCAGCTCTGCTGTCTGGCTCTATCTGGTAAATCTGGCAGTCTTTAATTTCCTGCTGATGTAGAAAATCACTTGGTCTGACAACAATTTCTCCTATTTCTACCACAACATCGGTAACTGAATATTCCATTCCTGTTGCTGTCGTCTGCCACTAAACCAGATTGGAAGTTATATTTGTAACATTTCAAAGCTATAACTGGAGCCTGCAGAAACTCCTGGCGATTTTTAATGATTTCGTCTTCACTGTAAGGGTGGTGAGGCACTGGAATGGGTTGCCCAGGGAAGTTGTGAATGCTCCATCTCTGGCGGTGTTCAAGGC